>MNCI01012902.1:234407-290664 GCA_015680685.1 Gnetum montanum
AAGCTAGTTTAAAGTTTTTCTGTACTTTAGCACCCAACCTTGAATGCATAATCCTTCAAAGTAATAAAGCAATAAAAACAAGGTTTTTTTTTTGCCTTGACGAAGGGTGGGTAAATATTTTCCTTTTGAAAAAGTCTCTAGGGCCAATGATCAAGAATAGCGAAGCATTTGCTAGCATCTACTTGAATTAAATTATTCTTTGCTAATACCTAAGGTGTTACATAAGGTTAAATTGAAATTTTTTATATTTATGAAGCTAACCTACCTCTACTTGCAAAGTTATGTCAAGTTCATTCCATTCATGGTAGTATCCTATGACATTTTGGAGATGTCATGGTGCTATCCCTGGAGTTCAATAAATGAGGTTGATTTTTATTACTATTTTTAGTGTTTTGGTCTCCAAACTAACTTGCAAATACTAATGTGATGGCATTGTTTTAAAGTTGTTATTACTAAATTTTTATTTATGGTTCAATTCCTTTACAGATTTTCTTTCTCAAGGCCTTATAATTTTTTTTCAAGTGATGTTTTAAAGTTTGCAAATTTTCTTTTCAAAGTCTTCATTGTAATTGCAATTTTTGTAAGAACCAAATTTTTTTCAAGTGATAATTTTAATCTTCCATATTTTCTTTTCAAAGCTCCCTTTGTTGTAGATCTTTAAAAAATCTGTTTGAAAGCCTTGACATTCTCACCAAAGGTCATAACATTTTTTAATGAACTTTCTAAATATTTTTCAAAGGCCTTACAATATTTTTCCTAGTGATATTTTAAACCTTGTATATTTTCTTTTCAAAGTGACTGATGTTTTTAGTTCTTTAAAAAATTATTTTCAAGGACCCAGAGTGATTTTCTTTCCTAGAGATTTTCTTTTCAAAAATCCTTATTGTAATTGAAATCTTTGTAAGTAAATCTTCTTGTGAGACAAATCATTGAGATTTCAAATTTTAATATATTTATTATTTGGGTAAGAGAATCTTTTAAATTTTTCAAATTAATACAATTTTAAATTGATTAGTGGAGAATTTCTTTTCACTTTAAAAACAAAAATCAAAACCAGCATACAATCTTCTTAGCTATTATGATAAGAGAAAAAAGACCATGACTAAGAGAGCTCCCCCTCATATATATATTACAATGACCAAGGAGAACTCTCTTAGATGGGGCTAGTAGTTAGCCTCTTGGCCAAAACAAAAATTAGTTTTATTTTTGTTGGATGAGGTAAAAATGAAACCCCAAGCCCCCTTACTATATTTTCCTCTTAGAAGTTGATTTAGCATCTTTGGAAGGTGACATTCTTTCATAATTTATTTATTGCCAGAAACTCAAAGACCTTAATCTTATTAGTTTTCCAAAGGCAACTCTAGCGGACTCCATATAGAAAGGATTGTTTCATCAACATTTGAACTTACTTAGCAAATAGAACATAACTTTTGATGAGATTTGAGGCAATTTTAATAGCATTTACAAAATTGTTAAAGCTAGTCCTTCAAAGGCTTTGACCAAATCTAGATAGTAAAAATAAATTTTACTTTATATATTAAAAATAACTAATTAATAGATGAGGCAATTCATCTCTTATCTCATATTCCTTTAACACTATAATTTATGATAAATAAAATCAGATCTTGTTATCGCTAGCTAAGAATAGAAATTAGAAGATGAATAAACATTCCTAGAGAGGAGATCAATTGTAGACTTTGTATCTATGATCACTATGAAGATGGACAATATATTCTTCTTGATTTCTGTGGTACTCATTTCTTAAGGATTAAATATGAAATTGATATTGAAATTTGGGTTTTATTGAATTTGAAAATCTAAATGATTTATTGGATATGAATTTCATTTGTATAATGAAAGTTTAATATAAACTCAACAATGTGACCAACTAACACTTAGATGTAATAAGGAAAGATCATCTAGATCTTTTACTAAAATATTATATTTTTATTTCAAATATTCAGTCTAAGGGTGGCTAAGAAAAATGTGATGCTCATCCTCAAAATCTTCTAAACCACATATCCTACCTATTTTTTTTTTCTCTAAAAACTTGCATACATTTTCCATTTTCTATCCCAAGATGTTGTAAACATAAATAGAGTTTGTTGATGAAAATGTGACATTGCTAACAAATAGTAAACTTCTAAGTTTAACTAATTACCTCTTATGCATTGTAAATAAAATTTTTTCTTGCCTTTTACATTTGATTGTAACTTTATTACAACCCATTTCCAAACCAAATTATGAATATGCCTTGAATTAATTTATATATTCTCCAATAAGATATTCCAAGTTTTCAATTATTTTCTTCTTGAAAATAGTATCTTTGTTCTTTAGTCTTCAAGAATTACTTTAGAAAATTTAATTTGTTATGTTTTTGTTAGTTTTTGAGCATAAGTAATAAACTAATAAATAGCTTATGCTTCTAAGGAAGTAGATTACACTCTAACATAAGCATATAATAGGATGTTTATACCTTTACCTTTAAGTCATCAAGTTAAAATATCTTCTATACTCATTCAATAACCTTCCAATTTTTAGCACTAATACTTAGTCCTCAAATGGCACATCCATATAACACAATAGGATAAATAGTTATTGTAAAGATTTTCTTTCTAAATTTCTAAGACCAAATTCTTAATGTCTTACATTTATTTGTAATTGTATAAAGAGCTTTTTCTCCTCCTATAATTTTTCATCTCATCTATCTCATTTACAAGTTTTTATATATTGAAGATTCACATTTCTAAAAGAGTTCATTATTTGTATATTTTGATTTCTGAATATAAAATTATAATGTGTGTTAATCATGGTTCATATCATCATTTTAGTTTTCTCTACATTAACATGAAATCTAGAAGAAATACAATTTTTTTTTTAAAAAAATTGCAACATAGTAGACATAGATATCAAAAAAACATCAACTACATAAAGAAGTAGGTTCACTACTTGAGAATTTATTGTTATAGTATGTTTCTATTGTTCATTATATATCCAATCTTCTAACTCAGCAATAAATAAGATAAAGAAGATAGAAGCTTCTATGAATACTTTTACTAGATGAAATATTGATAAGTGTGAATACATACGTGTAATAAAAATTTTTACTTATTTAAAAAGATTATTATCTACAAAAAAGATTAAATATTTTTTTGATGAGAGGGCTATAGAAAATTCCAAAAATTTTCAATGTAAGATTAATCATGATGGACCATATGTGCCAACATATACTATTGTATCTTTCTCTTCTATAAAAGTTGATATTTCACCAAAGCTTTCTATTTCTACATTAAATTCTTTTGCTATTTTAAGGGTGAGCACAAATATGGAAAATAACGTTAGGATTGTGATCATCCTTCCTACAAATAATAATTTTTTCTTCTTGATTTTTCAAAACATCTGTTATAAGGTTGTACACCTGAGTTGACACTCTTAAAATTGAAAATTTATTTCTTTTCATATTTTTTTATGTTTTCTATTCAGTGATTAAGTATGTGATGTACGCTAGATTTTTTTGGGGGTTCAACCACCCTCCCCCCACCCAAAAAAAATTATGACAATAAATATCATGTTCCCCTCAAAAAAGATTACTATAAACTACATAAACATCATTAAAATGATAATTCAATTATGTGAAAAATTTACATTGGAAAAACCTATGGAAATTCTTAGGCTCTTTTTTGTTCATTTGGACAAAATATTGGATACAAAGTCTTAAAAACTTATGGAAACATAGGGTTTACTCAAAAGTGCAATTCTTTGCTTGGTCTTTATTATATAGAGGTCTTTCTATTAGACAATAATTATAACTTCTTGATTTTGATAATCTAGTTTGTCTAGTTTGCTCTCATGAAGATTCTATTGAACATATTTTTGTTTATTGCTCTTTTTGTCAACAAGTTTGATAATAGTATTTTTTAGTTCCTATATTTCAAAAATTTTAGAATTCTTTTGCTCATGCCATTTATACAAGGATAATAAATACTAGCACTTTTGATATTTTTTGGAATATGCTTCAACTTGATGTCTTTTCTTACATTTGGAAGCATAGATGAGATGCTATGTAGATGAGATACTCTACAAAGCAGTGCTTCAGTTTTAAGATAATTTTAAATCTTTATACGAACTTTTTATTTCAAGTTCATAGTAAGAAAGAAATTTTTTTGGAAGTTCTTTCTTTTTTTATTTCATGTACATGGAAGAATGCTTTCTTTGCTATTCCTCAATTTCTTTAAGATGATGTCTAAATTTTTGTCATTTTTGATATAGATGTCTTTTTGGTTTATTCTAATTTAACATGAAATCTCTTGTTGGATGCAAAAACCTAAAAAGGCACTTCTAAGAGAGGGCATGGCTTGATCCTTTTCCTATCCTAGAGGAGAGGTTTTTAAGGATTGGTTGTAAGGGTGAAAACGAATATTGGTATCCTCAAAATTGTTAAGCCTTTCCTTTCCCTCTTAATTATTTTGTAATGCTTTGAAGCTATGACATCATGCATTTTGTATTTGGATTTTTCATCATGAACCATTATATTATTGCTTCAGATATATTGTTATTGTCGATTAATAAAATTTTTAATTTTTGGCGATCTATATTAATAACAACCCTATCTCTCTCTTCCTCCCTCACTTTCCCACCTTCCCTACCCCTATTCACCATGTGGATGAAATATTCTTGTTTTACTTTAACAAAACATCTTTTTCACATTTCTAGAAATACATTTATATCTCTAGACTAAATGATCTCTTTGTTCTTAACTAGCATTTTTGATACTTTTCTTAGCTTGGACATGATTAATATTAAACTAATTCTTATGAGCTGTATGTTTGTAAGTATTATTAACCTATTTAATTACCTTATCTAAAATGTGCTTAAAATTCTTACTATGTTTATAAAAACACAATGATTTTGTATGACTTCCTTATATTTATACTTTACCTTTACAAGTAATCTTGTTTGATGAGATTTTTCTTGTTTTTTACATGACATTTCATACTAAGTTGTAAGATAAATTCTAAATGATGATGATGATATTATAGCAACTTCTATCCTACTATAAACTCTATAACAATTAGGTGTTAGTCTAGTGGTAAAACACTTGATTTGGAAGCTCTAGGTCATGGGTTTGATTTTGATGAGTAATGCTGAATTATATAAAGTTTCAATTGGACTATATATCTTGGGGTGTACCTATGCTTCAATTATTTCAGGTTCCAATACCTCCTACTATAAATTCTATATTATTTTGATATGATTACTAGAAGAAAAAATCAAGTTAATAAAATCTAAAATCTTTACCCTCTTCAAAAATTATTGTATACTTCTATTGATATTACTATTTTCAAAATGTTAAAAGTAACTATTATAAGCAATGTCTCTGCCATTAATTTCATATTTCCATTAAATAAATGTTTTTTGCTAATGAAGATCATCTTTAGCATTAAAATATTCATAAATAAATATTTCCTCTTTTTAAATAAATTCTTCAATATCTTTCTCGAAATGCTTAAAAGGAAAATCTATAAAAAAAATTTGTTGATGAATAATGAAAATCACATTTCATCATTGATTACAATGTTGTAGCCCTAGCTGCTATATCATAGATATATCATCTCAATGTCATTAAATACCTATAAATATGGCTTAACAACTACATTTATGGCACCATTGGATCCCATAGTAAGAAAACCATATTAATTTGATTTTATATCTTGGAAAATAGTCAAAAACTACAAAAAATGTAGATTTAATTTAGTTATACAACATCTTATTTGAGTGAAATGCACTTAGATACATTTCATGATTAGCAATAAGATTGAGTTTAGTTCTACTTCATTGCAGCACATTAACTTAGAATAAATTTGCTATTTTATGTATTTTATTTTTAATGTTCATTAGAAAAATAATTCATATTTCCAATGTATTATAAGTATTTAGTTGAATAATTGCAACTCAATGTCGAGCATAAACATGTATTTGCTTACTAATCCTAGTAATGATATCACTTAATTTATGGCACATTAAGTCAGCACAATAGTAGAGATCTTGCAGTTTTCTTTCCCTAGAATTAGAATATTTATTGAGTGCCCTTAGTATGAACTAAAGTAATTATATGGATCTTTATTCGAGCATCATGTAACTAAACACATTAATGTGAACAACAATAAAGATAAGATTCTTGACATTCATTATAGCAGTTATAATAGATTAATGTTTCTTAGTTGCACTTTATTTTTAATGAATTTTTTATTCTTATCTTAAGTAATTAATACATTTAATAATGAACACATAAGTATGACCACTTCAAGCATACTGTTTAACACTTGATAATCCCAATAGTGGCCATTTGGTATGCACAGTAATGTTCACTTGGTAATCCAATAGCATTAATACAAGTTTAGGATGTGTATAGAAAGTAAGTACAAATACTTATGTTAGGATAGTTAGCTTTAAAACCATTAGGTAGTTATAATAGTCAACTAGCAACCATTTATCATTTTACCAATACTTATGCTAAAAAGAAAACATATAAAAAAATATAAACATAAATACATATCATATACGTTAACTCACACTTAACCATACATAAGAGCCTAGACAAGTGAGAGTTAGAAAGATAGCAATAATATATTTCCTTAAGTCATAGTCTTTGCCTATAGGCACACTTAGGAGCTTTTCAATGACAAGTACCAAACATACTCCAGAGTGTCCAACTTGTGGAGATAGATCCAATGATATAAACAAGGAAATCATGAGTCCTTGGATGCAACCTTGGGTAGCTACTATTCTCTTTTTTACTAATTCCCAAGCCATGGATACTCCCAAAGGGATTAGCTAGGCCATATCATAGATGGGCTCAAGAATTAAACAAGGAAAACTCTTAGGGTCTATGCCCAAGGGAGACATTCTAAGGTCCAAATCCATTAGATCCAAATGCTAGTTGATTAGGTGGCCAAAGAAGATGGTGATCTTAAAAAGTGTAAGAGTGTAAAAGAGTACAATAGGGACCTCTCTATTCACAAAAGGGAGATGTGTTTCTATGATATTGAGGTGGAAGCACTAGATAAAGTGGCACAAAGGAAAACTTTTCGAATATAGAAAATTGTCACCAAAATATCAACTAAGGTATATAAGATGTGGAACTCCTTTGATGAGAACTTCCAAAAAACTCTGAAGATTGAAAAGGAATGAAAAAACCAAGGGGATAGTGGTGAAGAAAGAAGAAATAAAAAGGATGTAGAATAGGGTTATTATAAGAAAAAGGGTAAAATGGTAGTAGTAGAGGAGGTTATAGATTCAAAAGTAGATGTTCATAGTTATGACCTTTGCCAACATGAACATCCAAAGGGATATTGCTGAGTCATGTCACATCTGTAGGAATCTAGGGTATACACTTGAAATCTTAGATTAGCAAAATAGCAAGTACCTAGGTGGTTGCCTTATCCACAAAGAAACTAGATACAAAAGCTCCACCAACAAGCATATTATCCAAGTGGAGTACCTCCTCAACCATAGGATTAGTATCAGCAATGGCAATATCAATAGTCATGGGAGATGCTACCACCATAGCAATAATATCTTTATTGGCAACCTAATCCCTATGGATATTATGTCCAACAACCTATATCCCCAAGTGAATTCTCTAGCAACACCTCCTTCCCTTACTACTACTACCCTCAAGAATTCTATGAAGAACCTTCTCAAAGAAGGACGTAGTCTCCTTTTTCCTTCCTTCCTTCTCAACATCCATCAACTCTTGCACCACAATCCACTACACCTTTACCACTTGCTCCATCTATTGAGGGAAAAATTTCCACATAGCCACAATAAAGAAATTCCACAAGGGGACTAAATCTATATCCAAAGATTCATCTAAGTGATCCTAGATCCAAACCTTGTAAAAAACCATTCTCTAGAACCAACAATTCCACGAAGCCCTCATAAATACTTATGGCCACCAACCCTACCGCTCCTACCTCTAAAAGGCCTATAAGGTTGCCTTCAAATCAAACATTTTTTTAAATCCATACTATCATGTTGACCCATGAGATCATAGATTGGATAATGGTCGACCATCTTGCTAGGAAGAAATCTGATCATAAGAGTCCCTTCATTTACTTATAAATTGCAAAAAATAAACCATGCAAGGTTCTATAGGATTCATGTTCCTGAGTCAACTTGATTTTCCAAGAAATGTATAAGGCTTGGAACTTTCCCCTCTTGAAAAAGAGAAACATTATATTAGAGTTGGCAAATCAGTCCTTCATTATTTCTCTAGGACTAGTGGAGGACATTGTGACAATCCTTTATGGATGGTCCGATCCTACTAACTTCCTTGTGATCTTTTCCTATCATTATGAGAAAGCCATTATTAAGCATAATAGCTTCCAGAATAAGATTCAAGATCTTTTCTTGGAAATTTTTAAGAAAAATGAATTTGGTAAAGTTGAGAAGAAGAGAGTTCCATTTCTTACTTACAATAATACAAGGTTCCATTACTTGTAGAAACTATGGACCATGAAAGACACATCACTTCAAGCATGTAATTAGTATGCTAAAAAAATAGTGATTCAAAGGTTCTTATATGTAGTAACCACAAAACAAGAAGGTACCTAGTGGCTGATAACTGATGATCAAACTAAATCAACCATGTGCATGAAACTAGTTAAGAGTCTTACCAACACCTATGTTGAAAGCATGAACAATATGGTGCAAATTCATCACCAACTCTCCAATGTACAAAGCAAAATGAATTAGGGAGAGTTAGAGATCCCTAATGACTTTAAGCATGAATCCTTAAACTAAAGGCTTTATTGGTAGGCATGAAATATTCATTTCTCAATAATGGTGATAGAGTGTATTTTTTCTAGCTTTGATATTTGGTATCTGATATCAGAACCCTAATATTGGATACTCAATATTAGGGACTAAGAAGAAATGTCAGATATTCAATATTGTAGGATCTATGATGACCTATAAATATAGCAGTTGGGCACATGGTTTGAGGAGTATTAGTCATAGTATAGCATATCTCTTATAGTTTTTTTCCCCTAGAGTTAGAATATTTTCCCATTGTGCCCATAGTTGGAGTCATTGAGTATACAAATCTTTATTTGAGCACTATTGTACTTAAGCATGATGGGGTGTGTGGAAATAAAGACAAGATTTCTAATAAACCTTAGAACAATTAAGCTAGATTAAATATTTTATTTATGCATTCAATGTTTCATGTAATTTCCTTTAATGTTTTCAATAATTAAGCTAATTAAGAAATTAAGCTAGCTAGGTTAAAAATAAATTGATTAAGCACATAAGTACGATTACTTTGAGCATGCAAATGACACTTGATAATCCTAGTAATGCTTAACATTTGGTAACCCAAAAGCATTATACATGTTCAAGATGTGTATAGAAAGTGGGAGTAGATACTTATGTTAGGAATAATTAGACCTTGGTTAGTTAGTTAGATTAAATTAGTAATTAAATTACTTCTTTGCCTTCATTCTTTATTTTAAGCACTCAAAATATAAACCATAAAATAATAAAAATCATATGCCTCAATTACACTTAACCATACCTTTATATATCATAAGTCTAATTGGGGAGACAATGAGTGACTGTTAGGACAAGTTCACTTCTTAGAGACTAATGTACCGAAAGACATAGAATTTATGAAGTTTGACTCGATCACTTGTGAACGCTTAGTGATTTGTATGGTTAAGCATAGGGGTATTCATTGCTCATCATTGGCATCATTTCTAGGGATTCCTTTTGTTTGAAAAGTGTGCCATCTAGGCATAGTAAAAATCATTAACATCATTGGACAAACCCCAAGTTCAAAATCATTCTCAAAATAAATATAATAATTTAAGCACATTGATATCTTATTGTAATTACAAAATTTCATCTTCTCATAGGTGTGATGATACTAAATTACCAGTGCCTCAAGAATGCAGGATGGTATATACTCATCTAGATGAGTATGTGCCTAACTTCACCTTCATCCTGCATTAGGATGAACAATTGTGGTGGAAAGATATGAAGGGTGACATTATAGCGCCTCTCAATATATCTATGCCTGGGATGTTGCTCCAAACTCTTAGGAGGTTGGGCATCAAAGATATTCAAGAAGAGTACATTATGCATGATCATGACTACTAGGACTACTGTCCCACTAAAACACAACGCAAGAGAGATTGACACTAGGAGAAACATGATGAGGCTATGAAGGGGAAATGGCTTACCAACCCATTGTTCTTGCTGAACCAAAATAGCAATGAGGATCCTCCAGCTAGGGGTTCTCAACATGAAGATTCTCCACCCCTTGATATTGGTGATGGGGGTGTGAAAATAAACTTGTAGTCCATTATGAACAATCTAGGCTCAGGAAAACGTGGGAGTTAAAGTAGGAGCTAGGGAATTCATTGAGATGACAAAAACGTTGATGAATTTGGCCATGAAAAGCATAGAGGGGGTGGCAAACACCATGGTGGTGGTAGTCCTCTTCCCTCTTCATCCTCTTTATGTACATCTTCTTCTTCCTCTTCTATTTCTAACAAATGTTGTAGAAAGAACAACCATGATGAAGGTGAACAACAAGACAACGATAATCGTAAAGATTACCATGAATGAAGGGGTAGTAGAGGACATCTTAGGCATCATCCAAATAATGATAATGATGAGCCCTTTCTTGCTACTTGAAGCATGCTATAGAGGTAGTAAAAATTCCAACCAGGCATGTAAAAGATGGTTGGATCAAGTGACTTGACATGAACAATATTCCCAAATTTAAAGGGGATATAGCTTTGATCTGCAAACACATCTTCAATCCTTTCATGATTTCTATACCTTATAGAATATTAGAAATGATTGGAAGAAATAAAAGATATTTCCCAGGCTACTCATTAAGAAAGTAAAAAGCTAGTATTGTTCCTTAGAGCTAGAATCCATTCATAGGTGGAGTACAATGCTAAAGCTATTTAATGATAAATACCATATGTACTTTTGAGTGTCTAATCTAGAAGGTATATCCAAGGATAGAAGTAAGAAACACATGAACCATTGGATGCTACCATGGATAGATATTATTCTCTCATACATGAATGCCTTGATAATGGTTATTCTTAACAGGAATAGCTTCACTAAAGAATAAATGGACTAAAATTAAAAATGAGAACTCTTAGAGTCTATGTCCAAGAGAGATAGAATTAAGAGTCCATCAGATCTAAAGGCTAATAGAGTAAGTAGCAAAATAAGAAGAAGAGTTAAGAAAATTAGAAAGTGCAAAAGAATATAATAGGGATCCTTCCATTGAAAAGAGGGAAGTATGCTTCTATGATAGTGAGGAGGAGTCACGACTTGATGAGATGGTGAACAAGAAGACCTTACCAATCCAAAAATCTATGTTTGAAATTTTGGCTAAGGTAGACAAAATCTGGGATTCATTGGATGAAAAATTCCAAACTACTCCAAAAATCACAGAAGAATTACAAGAGCAAAGTATTCCTTGTGATTATAGGAGGTGGAAAGAAGCCAAATGTGCCTACCAAAGGGGCAAGGGCAAAGTTGCTGCATTAGAAGAAGTTGTGGAGACTAAATCAGATGATGATGGTGGGTGTGACATCTACCATTATGAACATCCTAGGGGATGTTTCTTCATTATGTCACACTTTTTAGGAATTATGGGTGTATGTGTTGAATTCTAAGATTGGCAAGGAGGCAGGAACCTAAAAGATTACCTTATCCTCAAGGAAATCGTAGGTAGTTCCACCAACAACAAACCTACTATCCAAGTGAAGCTCAATCACAACCATATGAGTAATACCAATAGTGGCAAAATCCATAGTTATGGGGGATTCCACCATCAAGGTAGTAGTACCCTTACTGACAACAAGATCTATATGGATACTATGTTTAGCAATCCATTTCTTCATGTGACTCTTCTAGTCACACCACCTTCCAACATCACTACTACCCTCTAAAGTATTACAAAACTCATTATCCATCTGCTAGAGAGGAGTCCCCACATCCATATTACCCTCCTGATCCTTCTACATATGTTCCTCGACCCTCAATCCAGTTACTACTTTCTTCATCCATCAAGAGAGAAATTCCACCTCATCCACAATAATGTAATGCAACGAGGGTTATTAACTTACAATCAACTCCTCAACCAAGAGGTTTGAAAACTAGATCATGAAAAAGACCTTTCTTTGGAAACCAATAGCCCAACTAAACCCTCACATAAACTTGTGGCTGGAAACCTTGCATCTCCATCTTCCTTTGCATCTAATCCATTTGATGCCCCTCAAACCAAACATCTACCAAAGTGCATACCATTATGTTAACCCATTTGGTAACCAATTGGATAAAGGATAATCATCTTCACAGGAAACTATTTGATTTTGGAAGTCTGCTTATTTACCTTCAAATTATAGGGAATGAGCCTTGCAAGGCTTTTCTAGATTTAGGTTTTGGTGTTAATATGATTATCCATGAGATTTATAAAGCTTGGAACCTACCTCCACTCAAGAAGAGTAGCATCGGTCTTAAGTTGGCTAATCAATCCATCATTGTTCCCTTGGAACTGGTGGAGAACATTGTGACCACTATTTATGGGTGATATTACCCCACCAATTTCTTGGTGATCTAAGTAGACAATTGCAAGGGGGACTTTTCAATAATCATGGGAATGGCTTGGCTAAGCACTATTGTTGCATGAATAGGGACCCAAGATCTTTCCATCAAAATCTCTAAACAAAATGCATTCTAAAAGATTGAGGGGAAGAAAGTTCCATGCATCACATATAGTGATACTAGATGCAACTGTGTGAAAATACTATGGGATGTTAAAAATGTATCTATCAAAGAATATAGTTAGTGTGCTGATATATCTAAAATTCAATGGTGCATACACAATAGCCACAAAGTAATAGGGCACCTAGTGGCTGATAGTTGACCCTGAAAGTAGATCAACACTTTGCATGGAACCTCTTGAGAGCCTAACATGTGCCTATGTAGAAGGCATGGATGAAGTAGATCAAGTCTATCACCAACTCTCTGATGATGCAAATGATGATACCTATTATGAAGAGTTGGAAATCCTTGAAAATTTTAAGTGAAATCCCTTAGAGTTGAAAACGTTGCTTGGAGCATGAAATATGCATTCTTAGAAAATGGGAAGCTAGTAATAATCAATGAAAATCTTGCTCTTGAACAAAAATAGATGCTATTGAAGGTGGTCAACAAATGGTTAAGAACCTTTGCTTGGTCATATCCTAGGATATGCTAACATCATATCTACACTAACCCAACCATGAAGCCAAAGAGGCATTTGCAATGACAATTGAACTAAAAATTGAAGTAGATCATCAAAGAGAAAATTGAACAACTCCTCAGGGTAAGGTTTATTTATCCCATTGTGGATAGTGAGTGGGTTAGTCCACTTGTGATTATGCAAAAAAGAAAAAAAAGATGAAAAGTGGCATGTTTACTTCAACTTCTGGTTGTTAAATATGGCAACATTCAAAGATCACTTTCCATTCCCATTTATGGATCAAGTGTTGGATATTATTTATGAGCATTGCTATTCTAGCTTCCTAGATGGTTATTGTGGCTTTAACCAAATATAGATTTGTGCTAGAGAATGAAGCCAAAATAACATTCATGAGTCCCTAGGAAACGTTTACATATCAAAAGATTTCTTTTGATCTATGCAATACTCTTGCAACATTCCAATGCTTGGTTTTAAGCATTTTTTAGTAGCAAATTTGTTGCAGGGTGGAAGTCTTCATGGATGAATTCTCCACCTATGGTGTTTCATTAACCTTGGACTACCTTTAGCAAGTGTTTAAAAGGTGTATGGAGACAAATCTTCAACTCAATAGGTAAAAGAGCCATTTGATGGTCTAGGAGGGCATTTTATTGGGGAACAAAATTTCTTAGGTAGGGATTAAGATGGATCCTAAAAAGATAAGGATCATCTAAGGAAAAAAATCACTAACCAGAACATGTTAAAGATATTTGGCCATTCCTTAGCTACACTGGCTACTATTGGTGATTTATAGAGAATTTCTCTAAGATCATAAAATCATTGGTTGAGCTTATAAAGAAAGATGATTCATTCATCTCGATCAAGAAATTTAAAAATACATTTCAAAGCCTCAAGAAGAAACTTGTAGGGTTCCAATTCTATAAGCATTTAACTAATCTAGACCATTTCATATCATGATAGATGCATCAAATTATGCATTATAAGCCATAATTACGTAGTTGGATAGCAAGAAATGTACATATTGCATCACTATGCAAGTCAAAGCATTGTAGGTGCATATGTTGAACCACATCACCATGGAAAAAGAACTAATGGAAGAGGTGTATGCTCTAAAAGTTTAGGCACTATGTGCTTGGATACAAAGTGTTCATGCACATAGATCCTAGTGTAATTCACTTCTTGATGAATAAGCCAACTATGAATCCTCATGCCATATGATGGCTGGTGATCTTACAAGAATTCGATCTTATGATGGTAGATCAAAAGGAAATTGAGAATGCAGTTGCTGACCACTTGTCTTAGTTTTGATGGGACAAGAAAGAGGAGAAAATCCAATTGTCTAATTAGTTTCCTAATGAACTCCTTTTTTCTAGGGCTATAACTAAACAATTACCCAACAAGCCTAAATGGTATGATGGAATTATCACCTATCTTTGCACTCAAGAGATGTCATAAGATCTAGATCACTAGAAGAAATAATAGTTTCTTCACTAGGTGAAGCACTTCATGGAGATCAATAAGCACATCCACAAGGTGTGCATCAATGGCTTGATTCATTGGTGTGTCCTTAATTCTAGTCAACTGCATGTTCTCTAGGATGCTCATGAGGGTCCTTTTGGGGGTCACTAGGGAGATGCATGGCCATTAAGATCCTGATGCTAGGATATTACTAGCCAACACTTTTCAAGAATTTTCACCACTTTGTCAACCCTTGTGAACATTACCAACACAATGGTGGAATGACCACTCTTATGTAGGGACCCCAACAATGGATCCAACCACTAAAACTCTTTGACATATAGGGCATTGACTTCATGGGTTCCATCATGGCCATGTTAAATAAAAAAACATACATCATAGCCATTGTTGACTATCGTAAAAAATGGGAAGAAGCAAAAACTGTCACTAATGTACATCTTCTACTATTTCTATTTTTGTATAATAGAATGTTGTAAATAGGTTTGGTGTGCCATGTGCATTAATTTTTGATAATGAAATCCACTATATAGGTACTACCTTTTGGAAGCTCATGCAACACTTGGGGGTTCAGCAGAAATTAACAACACTTTATTATCCCAAAGACAATAATCAAGTTGAGGTTACAAATAGGGAAATCACTAAGATCTTAATGAGAATAGTTAGCAAATATATGAGGGACTACAACATAAAACTCAACGATGCCCTCTAGGCCTACTGCTCCACCTAGAAGCTTCCTATAGGCTACACTTCCTATGAGCTAGTGTACAAAAAATTTCCAACTCTTCCTATTTAATCTGAGCTCCATACATTTTTAACAGCCTATTACCTTGACCATGACTTAATTCTAGCATAAAAAATGATTAATAAATCTCAACTTGCTAGAAATAAACTTATTAGTGGCCCTATTATCTAACAAGTTGCACAAGGAATTTAGCAAAATGTGCCATAACCTTAGAATTAGGAAATTCAAGTTTCAACTAGAAGATCAAGTCCTCTACTAGAACCCCATACATGTGCCACAATGAACCAAGTTCTAAAAATTTTGGGAAGGTCCTTATATTATTTTTGAAAATTTTCCTTCTAGAACCATGATGATCTACAAACCTAAGATCCTAGATATGAAACAACTGGTCAACATGCAACAAATTAAAGCTTTCCATGAGTATAAAGAAGCTAGTGTTTACAACACCTCCTTAGATGGACAACCATACTCAATTTTTTAGATCTCCTTCTTCCAACTTAGTCATGGGACAGATGACCATCCATGCTAATCATATAAGTGGCTTCTTAGTTTGTTTTTTTTTTTTTTTTTTGCACCTTGTTATTTTTACAACTTTTTGTTTTATTCCTTATTTATTTATACATTTTTATTTTACAACATCATTAGTAAATTTTATTTTTCTTGAATATTTTAAAATTTCTCATATATTTTTTTTTATTTTGGTGTGATTTTCTTATTATGTTCTAATAATAACATGCCTTGTAGCCAATTGGGTATAGTGTGGCTTGTTTGATGTGGGCATGTGGTGTCTAATTATTAGATTATTAGTGTTTGAATTCTAGCTTTGAATTTTGTTACTGATAACTAAGATATGGTTTCTTTTTCATGAAATAGGCAATGAGTCCACATCATCCACCCATCCACAAAATCTATGGTGTTTCCAGTTCTAGAAATGTGAGGTCCCCTTTTATTAATAAAACTTTAACAAACTTGTGACCTTGGTAGTTTTTGGACTTGGGAAGGATTCAAAGGTTTGAATAGGATGTGACTTCAAGGGGACTCAATACTCTTTGTACTATTCTACTTTCTTGGATGCATGGGTGTTTTCATGGATTTTTTTATCGTTTTGTGTCAACTAATAATAGGAAGTTGAGTAAGTCTTTGCATGGTATGGTTCTCATTCAAAAAGCAAAAAGGATGGAAATTCAAATCACATCCCTTAGACAAAATAAAAGGGCTACAAGCACTAGTTATGAGACTAGAAAAATATGTTACACATGCCTTAAGGTCCCCTCCAACTAAGGACTTTTCTTACTTCCTACTTCTCTTCTCTTATTAAATAAGGATCAATGGTTGTTCTATGTGAGTACTCTTATGTCTCGAGGGGGTGGACAGGTCTTACAGTGGTGATGCAAAGTCATTGAATGTGTTTGGTTTTTTTTTGGACTAAGGATGGATTTTATCAGGTTAATTAACCATAAAATTCACAAGGGACTTCATGTGACCTTAATTGAGAACTCCATTCCACTTTCTCTCTCTCATCCATCTATGCTTTCCATGCCTCACCTCACTGCCAATGTTCATGTCCTTTTTCGATGTCTTGGTTTGATATGTTAAAATTTTAGGTAGTTTCTTCTAGGTTTTTGTACTTAACTTTTATAATCCTTAATCATCCATGGGGCTCATGGACTCATTGGTTTAAGAATATGCAAGGGCAATAAAGGACATGTGCTTGCTTTGGAGAGGATCCACTTGTAGACCTTTTGGTTGGGTTAGTTAAGTTCTTTATCCTTAGGCATTCTCACAATCAAATCCTTTTGCATGGCCCATCAACGACATCCAATTGTGCACATCTTCACAATGCTTTTTAGTGAAATTATTATTTTTTGTTGTTGTAAAATATTTAACCTTCTTTAAGCATTTCATCATATTTGGGATTTTTACAATTTAATAATGGACCACTTATCCATTTCATCCCATTTTTCAATCTTAAGAGAATCAATTCACCATAATCAGAATCTAGCCAAGTATAACTGTCAACAAGACAAGTAACCTAAAAGCCATAAGTTACACATTTCATACTAATCTGTGATTTTCTTGTGATTATAGTGGGAAGCATGGACTAGAGGTGGGATATTATTCACCAAAAAATTAATAGTGGCACCATGTGATGAGATCCCTTCATAGTCATTGAATCTTCTCCCTCATTCTTCTGCTATTGGAGGAGTTGGATGTTAGTTTTGACCAAGGTGTTGAATTCTATTATCATGAACATCCAATTTTAAAAGATTGTAAATTTGTATACTTGAGCATTTAGAATATGTCTATTTCATTTGAATTAGTTTGCATGTCAGTCACTAATCCCTTACCTTCCCAATATTTTGCAAGGGACTTGTTCTTACTTTTGTTCACTCAAGGACAAGTTCTCAGTCAGTCATGGGGGTATGATGAAGTGTACATTATCTAGCTCTAATATCAAGCACTCGATATTGAAGCCTTGATATTAGATATGAAATATTGGGGACCAAGAAGTGATGTCAAATATCTAATATCATAGGATGTGTGCTAGCTTATAAATATAGCACTTGGGTGCATGGTTTGAGGAGTATCAATCATAGGATAGTAGAGCTCTTGCAATTTTTCTTCCCCAAAGTTAGAATATTTTCCCAATGTGCTCATAGTAGGAGTTATTAAGTGTATAGATATTTATTTGAGCATTGTTGTACTTGAGCATGGTAGTCTGTGCCACAATAAAGATGAACGTTTTGATAAACCTTGTAGCACTTTGGCTATATTAAATATTTTATTTATGCATTCAATGTTTCATGCAATTTTCTTTAATGTTTTTAATAATTAAGATAATTAATAAATTAAGCTAGCTAGATTAAATATCAATTAATTAAGCACATAAGTACAACCACTTTAGGCATGTAAATGATGCTTGATAATCCTAGTAACTCTTAATGTTTGGTAACCTAGCATCATTATACATGTTCAAGATGTGTACGAAAATTGGGACTAGATACTTATGTTAGGAATTATTAGATCTTGATTAGTTAGATTAAATTAGTAATTAAATTACTTCATCTTCTTCATTGTTTATTTTAAGCACTCAAAATATAAAACATAAAATAATAAAAATCATATGCCTCAATTACACTTAACCATGCCTCTGTATATCACAAGTGTAATTGGGAAGACAATGAATGACTAATAAGGCAAGTTCACTTCCTAGAGATTGATGTACTAGAAGACATAGAATCTATGAAATTTGACCGAATCGCACATGAATTCTTATTGATTTATATGGTTGAGCATAGGGGTATTCATCTCTCATCAAATGGCAAGCTGATGATCATCAATGTCATACTTAATCTTGAACAAAAATAGAAATTGTTGAAAGTTGTAAACAAATGGAAAATAGCCATTGCTTGGTCATATCATGAACTTACAAGAATAGATCCTCAAATATGCTAGCATCATATCTACATAGACTCATCCATCAAGCTAAAAAGTCAACTATAATGATGATTGAACCCCAAACTCAAGCAAATTATCAAGGAGGAGATTGATCAATGTCTCAAAGATAGGTTCATCTACCTAAT
Source organism: Gnetum montanum (assembly GCA_015680685.1). Classification (NCBI taxonomy): domain Eukaryota; kingdom Viridiplantae; phylum Streptophyta; class Gnetopsida; order Gnetales; family Gnetaceae; genus Gnetum; species Gnetum montanum. The sequence goes on from MNCI01012902.1 coordinate 253,486, forward strand.
TATAGATAGTGAATGGGTTAGCCCACTTGTTATTGTTCCAGAGAAAGAAAGAATGACAAGTTTGTATATACTTTTGGATATTGAACATGGAAACATATAAGAACCACTTTTTATTGCCATTTTGGAATAGGTATTATACTACATAGTAGGGCATTGCTACTACAACTTTCTAGATGATTATAGTGGCTATAACCAAATTTGGATAGCATCAAAGGACCAAGCCAAATCTACATTCACAAGTCATTGGAGGAATTTTGTATACAAAAAGATTCCCTTTTACTTGAAAAATTTTCTTACTACATTTCAACAATTGGTCCTCAGTATCTTTTAATAACAAATCAGTAATGGGGTAGAAGTCTTCATGGATGACTTCTTTTCCTATGGGGTTACATTTGAGCAAGCCTTGGACCACTTTGAATAAGTACTTTAAAGATGTGTGAAGACTAAATTAAGGATCAATTGACAAAAGAGCCATATAATGATCTAAGAAGGCATTGTCTTAGGGCATAAAATTTCTAGCAAAGGGATTGAGGTGGATGTAGAAAAAGTATGGGTCATCCAAAAAATCATTAGGTAACCTAAAATGGTAAAAGATGTAAGGTCATTCCTTGGTCACCTAGTTTATTATAGGTGCTTCATTGAGAACTTCTTGAAAATCACTAAACTATTGGTGGAACTAACAAAGAAGGATGCACTATTCACCTAGACAAGGGAATGTGGGAGTGCATTCCAATATTTAAAATAAAATCTTGTAGAAACTTTAATTATATGGACAACTAAGTAGTCTAGGCTATTACACAACATGATTGATGCATCCAATTATGCCATGGGAGCTATGCATACATAATTGGATGATCAGAAATGTCCCTATTATATCCATTATATAAGCTAAAGCATTATGGCTACACAATCAAACTACACCACTAAAAAGGAGCTCATGATAGTGGTGTATTTCTTAGAGAAATTTAGAATACTATGTGGTTGGATATCAATTTTTTATGCACATGGATCATTATGCTATCTGGTTTCTCATAAACAAATCAATGATGAGTCCTTGTGTTAAATAGTGGCTAGTGATTATTTAGGAGTTTGACCTTACTATGATGGATAGGAAGGATACCAAGAATGTGGTCACTAATCACTTGTCTCAATTATGGTGGGACAACAAATGAGGATAAAGGATCATTATCTAATTAGTTTCCAAGCAAACTTCTCTTTGTCAAAGCTAAGGAAGTTCAAATTCCCAAATATTTTAATTGGTATGATCACATTTTCTCCTACACACTTAGTTATGATAAGCCACATGAATGGAATAATAGGAATAATTATAGTTTCTTTACCAGGACAAATACTACATGGAAATCAAAGGCAAGCTCTATAGGAGTTATGCTGATGACATGATACAATGGTGTGTACTTGATGCTAATTAACTTTGAGTCCTACCACATGCTCATGAAGGTCCTTTTGAGGGTCATTATGGTAGGAGGATAATGGCCATTAAAATACTCATGGTAGGATATTACTAGCTAATGGTATTCAAGGATGTCCATCCATTCTTCCATTCATGTGATAGATTCTAAAGAGATGAAGGGTTAACTACATAGATGAATGGGCACCAATAGTGGATTTAACCATCAAATCCTTTCAATCTTTGAGACATTAACTACATGAGGTCTATCAACCCCATGTTCAACAAAAGGATGTCCATGAATGTCACTATTAACTACTGCACTAAGTGGGCTAAAGTTACCATCATCACTGATTGTTCATCCTATACGACAGCATGGTTTGTACAAAAAAAATGTGAGAAATAGGTTTGGTATGCCAAGGGCAGTAATTTCCAAGAATGGAACACATTTTACAGGTGCCACATTTTAGAAACTTATGCAATGCTTGTGGGTAGAACACAAACTTATAACTCCATACCATCCCTAAGCCAATAATTAAGCTAAGATTACTAATAGAGAAATAATGAAGATACTAACATGTGTAGTTAGTAAGTATAGGAAGGACTAGAGCATCAAATGCAATGATGCTCTTTGGGCTTATCAGCCAATATGGAAACTTCCCATCAGTTATTACCCTTATGAGTTAGTGTATGAGAAACTCTTAACTCTTCCTATCTAAGTAGAGATCCATATACTTTTAATATCCTATGAACTTAACCTTGATTTGAGTCTAGTTCAAAGAGAGTAACTAATGAACTTAAACATACTAGACAAAAAGCTATTAGTAGCACTATCCTTGAATGAAGTGCATAAGGCACACAACAAACAATCCCATAATCTAAAAATAAGAAAAGTTAAATTTCAACCAAGATATAAGGTTCTTTACTAGAATCCCATGCATGTATCCCAATGCACAAAATTCCAAATGCTATTGGAATGATCTTATAGTATCCATGCAACTTTTCCATTTGGGACCATGATAATTTATCATTCTACTAGCTGGAAAAAATGGTTATTGATCAACATGCTATAAGTCAAACCTTTCCTAGGATCAAGAGTAACTAGTGGCAACAACACCTTAGTCAATGACCAAGCACATTGTATTTTTCAAATATCTTCCTTTCAACTTATTCATGGAGAAGATGGCCATCCATGCTAAGATCTTGTAATGATTCAATTTTTTAACTTTTTTGTTTTACACTATCTTCTATATGTTTTCTATTTTCTTATGTAATTTTGCAACTTATTTTGTATATTTATCCTCAATTAAATTTTCTTACATGTGGTTTCTTCTTTATTGTCCATTAAGACTTTGGGGCTTAATATGATTGCTAATTGATGAAAGTTTAGTTGAACCATACTTTATGCCTATAGTGATTGCTTAATAACTAGATTTCATCTTTGAATTATAAAACCAATTAATATAACACTGATTCTCTTATGGTATTAGGCAGTGAGCTCACATCGTCCACCCATTCTACTAAACTCCATGGAGTTCTTTCATCTTGGAAGCATAAGGTCCCTTCTTAATTAGAACTTATAAAAGAATATGTGACCTTGATACTTGATAGACTTAGAACGGATCAAGTGGAATAGATAAGGATGTGGCTTCAAGGGAACTTGTCACCTTTTGTATCTTCCTACCTCTAAGTTTTATGGGTATTCTTATCAATTTCTCACCATTCCTATTGTTGACCATTAACAATAATTTCATTGCATGGTGTAATTCTCACTAAAAAAAATTACAAGGGAATTCAAAGCACATTCCTAAGATAAAAGAATGGATTACAAGAATTGCTTATGGGGTTGGAAAGACATGTTACACATCCCTAAAGGCACCCATTTAACTAAGGTCCTTCCTAAATTCCTATTTCTTTTTTCTTCTCTATTTGGAATGGTGGATGCCCTTTGGAAGTAGTCATGAACTCTAGAGCTCAAATGGTTTAAATGTGCTAATGTGAAGTTACTTGAGATGAATGGACTTAGTTCTGACTAAGAATGAGAAAATATCAAGCCATGTTAACCACACATTCCAAAAGGACTTCATGTGACCAAGATGTAGGACTTCATTATCACACACTCTCCATTTCTTCCATCATTCAATTGTTAGTATCCACCACCTCACTACATCCTATCATGGTTAAATAATGTTTCTCTTTTGGTATTTCCTCATTCTTTTATGATTTTTAGTGTGGATTCAATTTTTAATAATCCATGACCATTAATCATTCTTGATGGCTACAGACTCCTCAGTATGAGGACATTTAAGGGCTTTAATGGCATGAACCTACTATGGAAATGATCCATTTGCATACTCTTTGTTTTAATTCTATTAATCTTGCTATCTCTAGTTATTTTTCATTCAATTCCTTCATTCTAGATCAAAAACATATAGTTTTGAAATCCTTGACATATGTAATTTTCTTCAAATCTCTTTTTCTGAACCAATCTCATACGCTCTTCCATGATTTATCATCATTATAGGCTTTTCTAGCTTTCTTTAGACTCTAATTTCATCTTAAAAATCATCCCCAATACTTATATTTTTATATGTGAAAATTTATTAAAAATGATTGCATTGATGCATCCTTTTCAATGTAGTTTGACATGTTGATGCATTCCCATTGACACATCACAAAAAACCTATAAATATGCATCAAAAATTAACAAGTTTTAACATTTACATCCACACACAATGGATTTTTTTGCCATTTTCAAAGCCCATAGACCATTGAGCACCATAAATTCCACATTTCGTGTTCAATTAAACTCTTTTTTTATCCCCTAACTACTAGAGATAAGCTTTACATCATGTGGATCATGAACTCCTATCGACACCCCAAGGTTTACTATTAAAATAACATTAAAAATCCTATCAACAACAAGTTAAATCTCATAAAAATAATTTGGTAGCTAATGAAAATAATAATAATGAAATAATTAACCTACCATGATCACAAATAAACATGTGTAACTTAACAAAATGAAAGGAGGTATCAAAAAGGAACTTAGAGTTACACATTAATTGCTAATCCTTGGTTATGTTTATGATCACAAATGGTACCAAAGAGGGGAGTACCAATAGAAGGACCATCATAAACAAGGGAGAAGTGGCCATGAAAAAGAAGGGACTAGTAATAGCCACAGTAGCTCCAAGAATAGGAAGTTGAAGTAACTCATGTAAGAAGACCTCTTTAGAAGGATCTTGAAGCAAAATCTATTCGGTAGTTTCCCATTGTTGAAAGTGGCCAATCAGGCAAGATGAGGGACCAAGGCTAAGATCCAATTTGAATATAATATTAACAAAGGCCTACCTTAGAAAGATCCTAACCAAGGAGATCTAGAGTTTGGTTCTCTAAGAACTCAACTTTGGATCCTTCTTAGAACTAGTTCTCAAAGAAGTTCACACACAACTGCAGGGGTCTCCCATATGGTCCATTCTCTCATATAGTAAAGAATGGTACATGGGGGAGACTTACCTACTTTGGATTAATAAAAAAAATATGCAATGTTACTTGGGGGATACTTACCTACTTTGGAGTAATAAAAAAAAGAGGTGGCTAGAGGAAATCACCTTGTTGTTCTCAACACAACAAACATAGGTGTCCACAATAATGAATCCTAGCACCTAGGAAGTTATGGTGTCCATCCCTAGACAATAATTCCCTGAGATCTTTGGAAATGCCACAACTTTCTCAATGCACTTGGAGAAATCTAAGGGGACATCTTGATGACAACCACAAAATAAATCTTAATAGGCACAAAGATCATGACCATGATAGAGAATAGGAAAGGAGGTATCTGTTGGCACATTTTTACCATTTCATGGAACGGGTGGACTTATTTGCAAATGGTGAGGTATAGAATCCTAATGAACTGAAACTGTTCAAGGATGATTATGTTCTTTCTTGTAAAGAATTCTACAATAGTTAATTAACCATGAAGTTGGAATAGAAATGAAAATGTTGCTGAATTGAATGTTTTGAAAATCAAGGGATAATGACATTGCAATTGGGAATGTTGGTGTATCAAAAGAAAATGGTGTATCAATTGTAGATATCTCTCTAGATTATGATAGAGTAGCTCTAGTTACTTTTTCTGTAATAAAGTGCAAAGAAGATGAATATGGAATCGGCCTTGATATAACTGGGATTACATACGAGGTGCCACAAATTAAAATGTGAGAGTACAAATCCACTTATGCATTCAGTTGTATACGCATACATATATTTATATATCAACCCATGCATCAAATCCATGGTTATTATCTCTACTACTATGATATAAATAACAATAAAATATAATATTGATTTAAAAAGGGAATTTATGCAACAATTGTTCAAAGTCCTACGAGAATTGAACACTTGTCAATTGAAATGGTGGTTATAACCACCACAAAGGCCACTTGTCAACTACAACCTCTTTATCTCCACAATGGCCACTTGTCAACTAAATGGGACACGTGTCAACTGCAACTTGTTTCTCTCCATGGAGGACACTTGGCAACTAAATGAAGACACTTGGCAACTGAATGAAGACACTTGGCAACTGCATGAAGACACTTGGCAACTACATGAAGACACTTGGCAACTGAATGAAGACACTTGGCAACTGCATGAAGACACTTGGCAACTACATGAAGACACTTGGCAACTACATGGGACACTTGTCAACTGCAGCTTTTTTATCTCTTTGGTGGTTGAAACCACCCAAAATTGTTGTAACTTACCTAACTTGTTGGGCAAGTAACCTCCTAACTTGTTGGGCAAGTAATCTCCTAATTGGTTGGCCAAGTTACTTGGGAGAGAAGTTAGGTGAGATATTTTTGAATATGTAACTTCCCTACCTACCTTGGAACCCTATAAAAAGGCTTCAAGGGTCAAGGAAGAATATCATCATCACACTTGGGGTCTCATACATCACACTTTGAAGGCTACTAGTTAGCACTTGGGCTCTCACTTGGAGACACTTTGAGTCTTGGGAGAAGAGCATTTTGTAAAGAAGAAAGTGTGGACGATTGCTTGCAAGATGGCTTGCTAGAATAAAGATTTCAGCCTCTTTGTCATGGTCCTGTGAGTTATGCATTTCATTTTTTGTTTTGTTTAAATTGTTTAGCTAGTGGTTTAGATAGTATCATCCTTGGCAAGTAATTTTGGGATTTTTAGATTGCTCTTATTGTTCTTGTTGCCCGATAGAAATTTCTATTAAAATTTTGCCATAGAAGCGCTTGTGTTTAAAAGCCTTAAGAGCATTTTAGTAGTAAATTTCGTTATTGTGCAACGTGTGGGAACTGCTATTGGGATTGTTGTAAGAGAGCCTCTGTTTGTAGTCACGCCGTTGAACAATTCAGTAGTCGAGAGGGTTCAGAAAATCTTTGGTATTTTGATGGGACCAGAATAGCTTCTTTTTATCTTTAAAGTGAATTCCCGTGGTATTTCAATCAGAAATTGTCAAGTCTTTTAAAGGTTCTGTTTGAATGCAATCGTTGACATCTATTATCTAGTCAAAATGGAGTCTCGTACGTGGTAGTTTACGCAGCAATTTTTGGTAGCATAGTAGGATTGTCTTGAAGAAATTGCTTGTTTGAGCCTTGGAAGTTTGAACAATTCGTAGATATTGAATTTGGGATAGCTTTATTGCGAAGTGTTTACTCGTGTCATTTTACCTTGTTTATATATTTGAGGTCTACACAAATATGCTTTATTTTCTTTTCTACTTATTTCCATCGAATCTTGCTCTATTTCTAGTTTTCTTGTGGAACTATCTCTTTCTCTGGGAAAAATTAGGAGTAGATTGCAGAGTTGTGCTCAAATGTTTTTGCAAAATTTTATTTGTTACAAGTAGGTATTATAAGGACCGTGTAGACTAGGCAGTTGAACAAAATAGGAAATTTTCAACAACTCACAGTACTTGGCAAAGTTGGCTAAATCTCTTTAAAGTAAGTCATTTGTAGTCTACACACAACGTAATCATTACATTTCTCACAACCACATGCCGCAATAGCACATACACATACTCACATTAAATACTGAGTTTATTTGGAGGTATCTGGGCCTTGGTGTTGCCAGAGACCATTAGGCACCTAAATCCTGCTCGAGGACACTCGTTGGCGGTCGCGTCCCAAACGGTCGCCAACAGTATCAAAGAGAAAGGAGAAGAGATAATCATGATAGAATAGGTAGGGATCATGATGATGATGGAAATTTTAAATTACCAAATAAAAATGACAAATTGTTGTTGGGAATAAGAAATATGATTCATATTCATGAGATAGTAAGAATTTCTACCAAACATTAAAAGGAGAGTTACTTCAAGTGACTAGACATGAAAAATATTTTAAAGTTTAAGATAGGCTACAATGTAAATCTACAATAGAATCTATAAGTCTTCCATGATGTCTACACCTTGAAGAATATTAAAAGTAATGGTAGAAGCTAAATTCATTTCTTATATTATTAAAGCTTAGTTCAATTAACCAATGGACTATGATGCTTAAGCTCTTTAAGGAAAAGTACCAAACTTACTCAAGAATGTCAAATCTAAGAAATCAAATTCATGGATGGAAGTAGGAAAATCATAAATCCCTTGATGTAGCCTTAAGAATATATTAGTATTTTTTATACTAGTATGCAAACCTTTACTTTTGTTAGAAAGAACAACTGTGCTATATTATAGATGGGCTCAAAAATAGAATCAAAGAAACAATTGATATCTATGATCAAGTAAGATTATAAAAATGAAGAACCTGTTCGATCCAAAGGCTAATAGATCAAGTGGTTAAGAAAGAAGGAGAACTCAAAAAAAGAGATACTATAGAAGAATATAACAAAGATCCATCCCTTTATAAAAGGGATGCTCATGCCTATGACATGCAAGAAGAAGAGACTCATTTAAAAGAAGTGGCCTAGTAAAAAATATTTTCAATGTGAAAATCCATGAGATAAATTATGATAAAGATTAATGAAATGTGAGATTCAATGGATGAAAAATATGTGTTCACATTAAAAATTATGGAGGAACACACATAACAATCTATATCCAAGGATTAGGATAGTAGAAAGAAAAAATAAAAAAAAATAAGGAAGAACACATACCAACAAAAGGACAATGCTCATAGTCCAAGGGTATGACATCACTAGCCAAACCCATATTACTATTATATATAAGAACTCATGTTCCTACTTATTACTTTTAACCTCTCAACTATTAGAGACCCATAAAAGCACTTAGAAAGGTTCTTGTTATATTTGGATTGTACCATTATTTTTAGAAATTTTTAAATTATTAATTTTTTTTATCTATTACTAGTAATTTTTTTATTAAATATTATAATATACAGTAAAATTGCTACATAGTTTAAATTGATAATCATAAATATCTACCATTGCATGATATTCATTCATATTAAAAAGTAATTAATATCATATCAACTTTAAGTAAGTACTTATATATTTTAAAACATATATTAGTAGAAAATTCAATAGACTTAATTCGATCCTTTTATAAAAATATTCATTTAACTTGAAAATAAGGAAAGTATAAGGATATTTTTATTAAATTTCAATATCATTCTTACAAACATGAGTATGAATGTTATCTTGTAATTTGACATTATGTAATTCTATCCATATCTTATGTGTTGACCTTTTGGTATGTCAAAACCTTAAATAAAATAGAGAATGTGGAAATGTGTTTGTATTCTTGTAGAACCAAGAAGAAACATGTTGAGCTAAGGCTTCAAAAGAAGAGCTAAGCTAGTACAAGAGCTACATTGATATGACTAAATGAGAGTTGAGAAGAAACAATGAGAGCTAGAATGAAAATGGAGTTTATGAGGTAAATGAAGATGTTTCAAGGACTACCAAGATGCCAAAACAATAAAGGAATGATCTAAAATTCAAAGTGATCTTGCAAAGTAGACGTCTCTCATTGGCAGTAGACATCTCACTTCAAAGGCAGATGTCTAAGGGTAAATGTCTGCGTTCTCAAGTAGATGTCTCTCTTGAATGGAAGCTAAGTATAGTTAGGCATCTTAACTTTGAATTAGATTTCCAAGCTAGCTATTTCATAGTCATTGCACAAATTTAGAGAAATTTTTGAAAACTCTAAGGGTATAAGACAAAGGGGAATTCTTAGAAAATGACGAGCACTATTTATTGAGTATCAAGCATTGTATGCCTTAAGTAAATTAACTTTGTTCTTCATTGTGCTAATTATTTGTATTCTATTGAATGTTTTGAGATCCTTCATTGTAAGGAATTTTTAAATTGATTTACACTCTTTCCTTTATTATTTTCTTCTTTCTTACAAGCCCTATAGGGTTGATGTCCTTCTTATGGGAAGACATATTTATTAAGCTTGTCAGGACCTTGAGGGGTTCAGTGATTTTGTGGTGACAAAACACTTCAATGTGGAGCTTGCATTTTTTAAAGATTGTGAAATCTTTGAAACCACATTTTGAGCTTGTTGGGACCTTGTGGGATTGAGTGTGTTCATAGTGCTGAAATACTTTGGAGTGGAGCTCAAACTTTGTAAACGTTGTGATGTCCTCTAAACCACATTTTGCTAAGAAACAAAGTCCAGAGGTATGCAAGAATTCTACCCTATGATTGTGGAAGTACCCAAGTTGGGAAACCATGTAAAAATTATGTGTGATTTTTGATGACTATATTTGTTCTAATTAGAAAAATTATTCAACTCTCCTTCTAAGTTCTCGATCCTCAGGTGGTATCAGAGCCTAGTACTCTCAAGTTCATGCTTCACATCTCAAGAGTGAATGATGGAAGGAAAATTATACACCAATTCATTCATGTTTGTTGGGATTAACATTGTGTATTAGAAAGCAAAAATGTAAGGGTTCTTCAAATCCATGAAATTTGATGTCTGGAAATTTAATCTCAAAGATTACACACTATCCATCGATAGCAACACATTAGCTACCAAGCCAAGAAGCAAATGAACACTAGATGAAAGATATAATTCCATGTTTGATTATAAAGAAAATAATTATTTTTATTATGCTTTAAGAAATTTTAAATTTAATAGAATATCTAGATGTAAGATTTCTAAAGAAATTTTACATCTAGCTACTCTATGGAAAACATTAGAAGCAACTTATGAAGGTACATTAGTAGTATAAAAAATAAAAAATTTTGGTGTTGTAAAGTGAATACAATAATATAAATATGAGAGAAGGAGAAAACAGTAAAGAGTACTTCTCAAGAGCTAATGATATTTTTGTCACAATTAGAGGTACTAATAAGGCTCTACCTAAAATTGGTCTTATCATAAAGATGATAAGAACCTTAAAAACCAAATTTAGACCTAACGTAATAGCCCTGGAGGAAATCAAATATTTTTCAGTCTTGAAATTTGAAGAACTTTAAAGTGCACTTATTACCTATGTGATGGACCTAATTAGTGAAGGTGCAATCAAGGAAAAATCCATTGCCCTTAAATCTTCATCAAAGAAGAAGAAGCCACCTAAACGAGAAGAAAATAGTGAAGACGAGTTAGCTTTCTTGTTAAGGAGAGTACAAAGACTACTTACAAGAAAAGGAAAAAGCTTCAACCTATCAAGCACCAAAGGTAAAGAAAGAGGTAAGAATTTTAAAAGTTCAAATATTGATGCATCCTCTATAAAATGTTGGGTTTGTGAAGGAAGAGGCCATGTGGCCTCCAAATGTCCTATGATAGCAGGTTTTTAAGGAAGGACTAATCTAAAGATGATTTGAAAAAGAAAACTTTTTATACTAGCTGGGATGAAAGTGAACAAAGTAAGGAATAAGAAGCTAATACTACAGTAGATTCACATCTTATATGCATGGCTCTTGTTGATTGTGATCCATCAATGGATACTAATGAACCTAAAGGAACCATGGAAGAAAGCTATGATCTATTATGCAATTAGATTTTATCTTTTCAAAATTTATGCATTAAATTGAAAACAACCTTAAATGATAAACATTTAGAGTTATCTTATGTCAATCAAAACTACGTAAATCTTGCAAAAGAAAACTTAGACCTAAGGGCTGAGAATCAGAAGCTAACCTCATCTTATGAGCAAATCATAAAAGAGCTTGTAGATACAAAGCTTCTAAATGAAAGACTTGTTAAAGGAAAAGAATCCCTTCATATAGCTTTAGGACAATGAAGAGATCCACATGACAAAAGCTGACTTGAAAGTCATGAACAAGTAGAAGCTTCCTTAGGAACTTCACTCACACAATAATTATTCTAAATTGCTTCATTCAAATAGGATTATGTTCCTAACTTAACTAACCTAGGATTAATGTAATTCTTCAGTAAAATACATTGACTCATATTCATAGGCAGTTTTTTAATTGATTTATATCTTTCATCCCTCATAAATTTTCTACATTTTGAAGGTGAATGGTTAGCCAATTTGTCAACCACACTCTCAAGAATCATGATTGCTACAATCTTTCTTGATCTAGGCTTTACCTTTCCAATTTTTTCATAAGCAAATAACACATGTCCATTCTTGAAATTACATATGTGATTATGGAATGTACTACTTGAAATACCATGAACTATATGCTAGGCCTCCTTACAAATCTCAATTCCAAAATATTTTCCCAAGTCCTTCTAATATCTTCCATGGTAATTTTTTACATACAATTCTTCTTGTAGTAATTTTTACTCATGATGGATATAAAGCTATCCAAATGGTAGGAGAACCCTATTCCTTATATTTCTTCTTGTTCTCTTCTATCAATATGATCATACTTCTTTCTACTCTTGAAAGGTCTCTTATCTACGACTAATTATAAGATCATCAAACTCAATCTCCTTCCATATATTTACCTTAGTAGGATTGGAAATACTACACTTCAAAAGAGAAATGAATTGATTGTTCAAGATATCAGATACATGATTCTTCCTCCATATTGTCATTGGTAGGATATCCTTGAAGAATAGATAACAATCTTGGCATTCTACATCAATTGATTTAATATAGGCACTAATTTCATTATCAGATAGATAAATAGTAGAATAATCATTCATGTTATGTGTATCACATATAAACTCAATTCTATTTTTTTTTTCATGAATCTACCATAGTATCATCTATCTAAGTTATGCATATTGTCCTCAAGGTAAGGAATTCATCTTTTGTACATTCATGATTTAACATAATCTCTTTTTCAAATAACTCATCATGCTTCTTCTTTATATCATTTGATAATTAATCCATGCATATTCTATATGAATCTAATTCAAAAGAAAAACATAAATGTATGAGTCATGCATCACAAGTATTAAACATGCTTTGAAAATTTCTAATCATGAAAGAATCAAAATTTTTAATACATGTTATACATTGATAATGATATAATTTACCACTAGACCTATCTAACATCTTTGTTAAGCATTTCCTAAAAATAAACTAGTATAAAAAAAATCATTTATCACATAGTATAAGTTGAAAAATTAATCATTGACAATACAAATTCCTAGGTTGAATATCTGAGAAACCACATGTATTACACTCATATTCATAGGTTACATGTATGAGTAACCTCTGATATTTCACACTAATCATGATAGATTGCAAGTCTAAGAAAGCCTCTCTATTTTATAACAATCCTACTAGCTTAGATAAATGAGAAATCCCTTATTTATAATACAATACTTAGAGTCCTCACAACTAACCAAATGCATTTGCTTTATACTAATATTGAGAGGTTGTACATACAAGAAATCCCCAATATTTGGCTACATGATCAAGAAACCTCCTATTTTCAGACAATCCTGATAAGGTGAATGTTGGAGAAATGTCCAATTTTTTACACTAATCATGTTACAAGTTTCATCAACATCATATTTTTCCTTCAACCCTAATAGGGTCACATTCAAAGAATCTCCTATATTTTACACCTACATTATTTCACTTTTGGTTAACTTCCAGTATTTCCTTCAATCTTGATAAGTTTAATGTTTAAGCATCCTTCCAAATTTTATAACAATCAGGAGAGGTATCATGACCAATAAACCTCTTATATTTTATACTAACATTAATAGGTTTTATGTACAAGAAATCCCATATATTTCAAATAAATTCTAAAAGTTGCATGTTCAAGAAACCTCTTATTTTTAATACAATCTTAAGAGGTTGCATGTTTGAGAAACCTCCTATATTTTATTCTAATCCTTCTACACATTTGATTAACATATATTTTAAACTAATATTATTAAGTTGTACATACAAAAAAATCCTTATATTTTAAATAAATCATGATAGCTTGAATATTTGAGCAACCTCCTTTTTTTTATTATAATCATAAGAGGTTCAATGTTTGAGCAACCTCGTCTATGTTACAAAAACCATTAGAGGTTGCACGTTCAAGGAACCTCTTGTATTTTACACTAATATTCATAGGTTGTAGGTACAATAAATCCCCTATATTTTACAATAATTCTAAGAATTTGCATGACTAAGTAACCTCCTGTTTCTTAATACAAACCTGAGAGCCTACACGTCCAAGAAAATTACCATTATTTTACAATAATCTTGAGAGGTTGCATGCCTAATCAACCTTCGATATTTTAGAATAATATTCATAGGTTGTATGTAAAATGAAGCCCTTATGTTTTAAATAAATCTTTATTAGTTGCATAATTGTGAAATCTCTTATTTTCAGTACAATTCTAAGAGGTTGCATGTCCGAGAGAACCCATGTATTTTAGACTAATATTCAAAGTTTGCACATACAACAAAGCTCTTATATTTTAAAAAAATCCTGATACGTTATGCAACCAAGAAACCTCTTCTTTTTTGTACAATTTTGAGAGGTTGCACATATGAGCAACCATTTCTATGTTAAAACAACTATGAGAGGTTGCACATCTAAGTAACCTTCTTTATTTTAGACAAATATTCATAAGTTGTAGGTACAAGAAATCCCCTACATTTTACAACAATCCTGAGAAGTTATGTGCTTGGGAAACCCCCTATTCTTTAATATAATGCTAAGAAGATGCACATTCAAGAACACCACTTTTATTTTATAACAATCTTGAGATGTTGCACATTCAAGTAACCTTCTATATTTTAAACTAATAGTCATAGGTTATATGTACAATGAAGTCCCTATATTTTAAATAAATCCTAATAGGTGGCATCATCAAAAAACCTCTTATTTTTAGTTCAATCCTAAGAGGTTGCATGTCTGAGAAACCTTCCATATTTGAGACTAATATTCATAGGTTATGTATACAATGAAGTTCTTATATTTTAAACATATTCTAATAGGTTTCATGATCAAGAAACCTCTTGTTTTTACTAAAATCCTAAGAGATTGCACATTTAAGCAATGTCTTGTATTTTAGACTAATATTTATAGGTTGTATGTACAATGAATCCCCATAGTTTAAACAAATCCTGATAGGTTGCATGCCCAAGTAACCTTATATTTTTATGCTAATATTGATTGGATAAATGTATACAAACCCTTTATATTTTAAATAAATCAAGAGAATTTTCACACGTGAGAAACCTCATATATTTTACACTAATATTTAAAGGTTTTACATCTAAGAAACATCCTATATTTTACACTCCATATACATATAATAGTATTAAAATTTTTACATTTATGAATGCATAATTATTGATGAAGAATCAAGGAAGATAATATATTTTAATAGTTTTGAAATTTGACATGTATGGGTGCATGTTTTTTCATGATTTTTTAAAATATCTAGATAATTACAATTGTATAGAATTATTCCTTATAGTAAAAAGCTTTTTGAAAATGGTTTTTTGAAATAATGTTTTTATTTATGAGAATAGATAATAACCTATGTGCAAATAGTATTAGAATACTATGTGACAACAAAATAAATATAATTGTAGGAGAATGTACATGAAAATATAGTTAGAATTCATTTGGTTAATGAATTTACTAAATAGATAAAAACTTAGAGGAATGTTAATGAAACTATAAAAGGAAAACAAATATGGATAGTATGTTCAAATGTTTTTATAATAAGAATTGGAATAAGAAAGGAAAAGTTTAGATAATCTACTAGCAAACAAAAACTTATTACCAAAAATTGATTCATCAATGGTAACAATAACTAGAACTTATTTTTGTCTCTTTTGATGATGATAAGAATATGGAATATTCAAATAATCATGACTTGTGATGCCTTTGTAATTCTTGAATTTTGGAATGCAAATATTTGAAAGAAAATGAGTGACTTAATCATATATATAGCGAGTGAAAAGTTTGATTGCTAAAAAACAAAAAATCCCAACACCACAAATTTAATTTTAAATCCTTAGGGCCTCTAAAATATGGGATTTAGGGTACCCTGGATGGTTTGGAAAATCACCTAGGGACTTGAAAAATGCAAATAGAGGTAGAAAAATGAAAATGTAATGCAAATGTAAGAAAATAAATGCATAGAAATGTAGAAAACAAATTCAACTTTCACAAAAAAATTGAACTTTAAAGTTTATTGTAAAAATAAAGAATGAATTCAAAAAATGTGTATAAGATGTGCTTGAGGTAGCAAGGTGGTTCACTTCAATGGATACTTGGAATATGCAGCTCCATGATCCAAAAAAATGTGAAACCTTACTACAATCCTCACCAAATCTGCAACGTTGGTGTTTCAAGGGGTAATATGTTCATGGGTTTTGGGTGACCACACACAATCTCATTGGGGTAGAAAATGGTTGCAATGGCCATGGGGTTGTATGCTCCATGTTTGGGATTCAAGAAGCTCTATGTATGTAGATTTGCAAGAGCTCTTAAATGTAAATTATGGCTATTAAATACAAAGTGTCGAATTGCCAAATGTGTTGAACCCATACATGGTGTTGGGGCTTGGGTTTTATAATATTTTGGCTATTAATTTGGCTGAAATTTTTTCTTTATTGTTGCTACAAATTGGCTATTATGTGTAGGTGTTGCAGGTGTCTATCTATGGTAAGTTTTGATACCCCCTGGCATCAAAACTATTCCATTTACTAAAAATAGTAATGAGGATACAACTTCCACATTGGGAGGATGGCATCCACACTAGTGGACAAATCTTCCACACTAGAACAATGTTGGATCCTCCTTGTTGAATCCTCCTCACTAAATCCTTGTTGGATCCTCCTCATTGGCTCCTTGATGAGGATAAGGTGCAACACTAGAGACAAAGTATCAATGTTGGGGAGTAACATTATAACCCTATATGCTGAGTATTGTTGGTCTCACATCCATCCATGTTGGAGGTAGGTGAGATTTATCCCTTAGAGTTATCTCCATTATAGAAAATGTTATAGCCCCACAAACCCATCAAAATGCTAATTTTGGTAGTCCAAAAGGTATTTTAACCCCCTAAAGTCTAAATATGGACATAATATGACTTTTATCACCTAGGGAATGAGGCTTTAATCACTTATGAGGCATTTTTCAGCCCAAAAAGCTAAAGTATGAAAAATTTCATATCTTGGATTGCAATCTTTACATTTATAATGAATTTTAGCCTTAGATTTCATGGGGTGAAGGCTACATGATAAAAATGGTTACAACATGCAATTTTAGTTGTGTTTCAATGGCCCCTCTTTATTGGTGTGTGGAGGATAGACCTAAGATGCATCGATAAAGAATACAAAACATCACTACAAGTTCATCACCAATGTTCCTTCTCTGCATGGTGTTGGAACACCTCTTCCAATTTTCATGTGCTTGTCCTACAAGTTGTTTTTATAGGTTTCACACTTGAAGAAGACCTGGACATGTGTGTCTAGTTTTTGTGTGTGTTTTTATGTTGAATTTTTATGATGAATACTCTTGGATGTTTTGGCATGTTGGAGGTGTTTTTGACTTACTTTTATGAGTTTAAGAGGTTCCAGGGTCTATGGGGACTTTTTTGGAGGCATCTAGAGGCTCCTGACATCAAAACAAGAATTTTTATTTTTGGTAGCTTCAGGATAGACATCTTTACAAATAGAAAGACATATTTTCTAAAGTAAAGACATCTCCAATCCATAAAAGACATCCTCCAAAAATAGTAGACATCTCTCCTGAAAGAAGGGCTTTCACAGAAGATGTCTCATCAGAAAGATAGTCTTTCCAAAGACATATTTCCTAAAGTGAAGACATCTCTAGTCCAAAGTAGATGTCTTCCAAAAATAGTAGATGTTTCTCTTGAGAATAAAGTTTTCACAAAAGATGTCTACATGAAATAAGAGATGTCTATGTCAAGAAAGAAGAAAAGGCTTGACATGGCATTTTGATTACAAAACATTCAAAAGACACTAGATCCATGTGGAAAACATCTAAGGAGGAAAATAGAAAGCTTCCTAGGGTTTTGGATCTATATAATTACATATGCCTTCATTCATGAAGAAGGAGGATAGTTTGTATGTAAAGGAGAACTAAGCAAAAAATATTGAGTGAGCACATTGGATGAGTGCAATAGGTGATTGTAACTTCAAGATCAACTTGTGATGTGTTGATCTATGTGTTTTATTCTCTTGTATCTTACTTGCAAGTTGATATCTCAGTCCTAGGTTATGGGAGAGATTTCTATTAGTTATGTCTTACATCAAGAACAACCATTGTGTGATTGTAGAGCCTCATGCTTTGCAATATTGTTTGAATGTGATAGGTTTTTGGATGCTTAGGGGTTTTTTGAATCCTATTGTAATCTCTGAATAATTTCATTGAATATAGATAGTTCTATTGTCTTTCTAGAAAATAAATTTATCTTTGCATAATATCTAGATTTAGTGCATTGAAGATGATTTAATTGTGGAGTGAACCTACTCCAAGGTTATTGGTATCGAAGCCTAGTTTTATTGTTGCTTGGATTTTGGTTAAGGATTTTGTCAATTTTAGATGACATATAAGAAGAAATAAGTGCAAGATCTAAATTGTGACATGGAGAGCTTGAAGTTAGCCTTCCAAATGATCATTTCTCAATTGAATGAAATTAATGCAAAGGTGGACAAACAAGCCAATCCTAGCCATATCCAAACCTGTGGAGGTGAAGAGCATGTACATTCAAATGAAGAAGTTTCACATCTAGGTGGAGATGAAGTAGATAAACAGGAAGGTCAATCTAGCTATGGGAGTATAGGAAATCATTAGCCAAGGATTCAAATGGAAGGGAAACTTATTTCTTAGATAATAACTCCAAGAGCTCCAGTGGTGCTCAATACGTCTTTAAGTATGCTTGATGATGAAGATGAAACAAGGACTGCTAGAGTGTTTAGAAATGCTTCAAGACTTCCATATATAGAGTTGAAGACTTTAAATGGTGTAGATGGAGCTAATTATTTTGCAAGTTGGCTGAAGGCACTTAAGAAGCATTTTCTATTAGAAGAGGTAGTAAATAACTTAAGGGTACCTATGGCAAAATCTAGATTAGAAGGTATGACTTTAACATGGTGGGAAAACGAGTTTTAGGATTATGAAAGAGGAAATGTTCAACTGATTAGAGATTGAATCTGATGAAATATAGGTTAAAAAGGAAATTTGAACAGTCTTGTCAAAGACAAGAAACCATTATGAAGTTGAAAGTCCTAAGGCAAGGTGACAAGGATGTCAAAGAATTTTACATCAAAATTTGTAATCTATTCCATAAGGCTAAGGTAAACTAGGAGGAGCATGAGCAAGCTTCAATCTTTTTAGAAGGTCTTAAAACGACATACTAGCAAGATTTTTCCTTTTATAAGCCACAAACCTTTGATGAGGCTTATGATTTGGCATTCAAGGCTGACAAGAAATTAGGTGGATTCAGAAATAGGAGCAAATAAATTTCTAAGGGAAAGGAGAAGGGATATAGATATGATAAGGGATCCAAATCCAAATCTGAAGATAAGTAGGGAAGCCATGATAAGAAGATTGAAGAGGGTGATGAGAAGGGTAAAGCTAGGAGGGACCCAAGCAAGGGAGGCAAGGGTCAAG
Organism: Gnetum montanum; assembly: GCA_015680685.1. Taxonomy (NCBI): domain Eukaryota; kingdom Viridiplantae; phylum Streptophyta; class Gnetopsida; order Gnetales; family Gnetaceae; genus Gnetum; species Gnetum montanum. Next base: position 272,870 of record MNCI01012902.1, read on the forward strand.
GTAGCAACTCATCAAAATTTTAGTGCTTCAAGTGTGGAGAACATGGACATAAGCAATGGGAATGTCTACTTTAGAAGGTTGCTAAGGGCAAAGATGTGCAAACCATAGAGGTGGAGGAGACATCAAGCCAAGCTCTTCAAAAAGGTAATCGTAGTGCTCCAAAAACTAAGGACGTTTCTAAATTAAATTCTTGTTCATTCATGGGGAATGTGAATAGAGGAGATCATCTTAATAGGAAATTTTTGTTTCAAATTGGAGCTAGTTGTTTACTTAGTGGAGAATAAAATTCATATTTTAATTGATGGGGGAGTCCAAGAAAATGTTATTTCTTCTACGGTCGTTACTAAATTGGGTTTGGTAACTCATCCTCATCCAAGACCCTATAAGGTGCATTGGTTATCTAAATATTTTTCCCAAGAGGTAAGGGAACAATGTACTTTGAAATTTAAAATTGGAAGGTTTCATGATGTTATGAGGTGTGACGTGCTTCCAATAGATTGTACTAATGTAATTCTTGGTAGACCCTGGAATTTTCACAACGGGGCTTAGTTTTATGGAGCAAGAAATGGATGGAGTGTTGTTAGACCTAATGGAGTCCATGATTTGATTCATATGATAGCTAAAAAAGTGAGGAAGAAAATCTCACTTAATATTTTTTTAATACTTCTAGGAGAGAGGAAATATATTAAGGGACATGCTAAAACTAGTTTTGGTTTTGTTGTTATAACAACAATTGCTACTAACCATGATGATGTCTAGGTTGAACTTCCTATAGGTGTGCTAGGATTGAAGGAGAAATTTCCCAAGGTGCTCAAGGGGGAATTGGATGGGCTACCATTGATGAGGAATGTACAATGTCAGATTGACTTCATTACTGGTGCTACCATTCCGAATGAGAGAGCTTACCACATGGCACCAAATCAGAGGGCTGAATTGCAAAGGAAAGAGAATGGATTGCTTACAAATGGCTTTGTGAGGAATTCCATTTCACCTTGTGTAGTTCTAGCAGTGCTAGTGCCAAAGAAGGACAATGATGAATGGATGATGTGCATTGATTCTAGGGTAGTAAATAGGATAATAGTGAAGTACATGTTTTCTATTCTAAGGATGGATGATATCCTTGATGCCCTTACCAATGCTAAAATTTTTAGCAAATTTGATTTGAAGAGTGGGTACCATCAAATTAGAATTAGGCCTAGTGATGAGTGGAAGAAAGATTTCAAAATACCATATGGATTGTTTGAGTGGTTGGTGATGATATTTAGGCTCACAAATGCACCTACTACATTCATGAGATTCATGCATGATCTATTGAAGGACTTGATTGGTAAGTGTTATATTATCTATTTTGATGATATTTTAGTGTATAGCTCTAATGAGGAAGAGCACTTGGATCACTTGAGGATGATGTGCCTTAAGTTGGAGGAGGTACAATTGGTGATCAATGTGAAGAAAATTCATTTTCTCAAGAGGGAAACTACATATTTGGAACATGTGGTTTCTAAAAATTAGATTTGGATGAATGCTACTAAGGTGAAGGCTATAAGGGATTGGTCAACTCCTAAGAATTTTGGGGAGGTAAGATCATTCCGTATTTTAGCAAGTCTTTAGAGATGGTTCATAAAACATTTTAGTGGTATTTCATGGCTTATGTTTTCTTTGTTAAAGAAAAATAAATAATTTATATGGGATAATGAAACCCAAGGAAGCTTTGACTTGTTGAAAGCAAAGATTACTAGTGAACCAGTGCTTGCAATTCTAGATTTTTAGAAACATTTTCATGTTGAGGTGGATGCAAGTGTACTTGCCATTGGTAGGGTACTTTCCCAAGAAGGTAGGCCTATTGGTTTCTTTTCTAAAAAATTAAATGAGTGAAGGAAAAAATATAGTGTATATGAGAAGAAGTTGTATGCTATTCTTTAAGAAATTAAGCATTGGAGGCATTACTTGTTGCCCAAAGAATTCACTTTGATGATGGACCAGTAAGCACTTTAATTTCTAAACTCACAAAAGAAGTTGAGTGCAAAGCACATGAATTGGGTTGCACAGTTACAAGAGTTCAATTTTTTGTTGAAGCAAAAAATTGAAAAAGCTAATGAGGTAGCTGATGCATTATCTAGGGTGCATGTGGTAAATGTTTATGTACCTCATGTGGAAGGTATGGGTTATTTTGCTTCTTTATATGAGCATGATGTTGATTTTGGATAGGTTTGGAGGAGCCTCAAAGAGCTGTTGATGAATAGGATAGACCAATGGAGGAAGTATCATATTCAAGATGACTTGTTATTTAACAATGGAAAGGTATGTGTTCCTAATTGTGATTTTAGAAAAAATATTTTATTTGAAAAGAATTTTAGTGGCATGGTAGGTCAAATGGGCAAGGATAAAACATTGGAACTTGTGGGTAGGCACTAATTTTGGCCTGGTATGGCAACAAAAGTCTCAAAATTTATGAAGGAGTGCTTGACATGTCAAAAGTTCAAAGGAGGTAAAGGTGTTGATGGACATTATATGTCTTTTCCAATTCCCAAAGGTCCATGGAAAAGTGTGTTAATGGACTTTGTGAGTGGTATTCCAAAGACGAAGAGTGGGAATGATGCTATTTTTTGTTGTTGTTGATAGGTTCTCCAAGATGGCACATTTTATTCCATGAAAGAAGGTGAGTGATGCCTCTCATGTTGCATTTTTATTTTTCTAGCATGTTGTGAACTTGCATGGCATTCCTTTGAATATTGTTAGTGATAGAAAATTCAAGTTTACATGTCATTTTTGGAGGCCTCTTTGGAAGATTTTCATAACAAAGTTCAATTGTTCTAGTCCATATCATCCATAATCTCATGACCAAATAGAGGTGGTGAATAAATCCTTACTAAACATATTGAGATGTTTATTTGATGGATAGCCAAATAGGTGGAAAAAATTATTGTGTCATGCTAAATTTTGGTATAATAATTCTTTTCATGTTGCTATTGGCAAAAGCCCATTTGAGATGAATTATGGATTTTGTCCAAAGATGGTGGACACTTTGAAGAGATTTAATGGTGAAACTCAACTTAGTGTTGATTTTGTGCAAGATATGAGGGATTTTCATTCATAAGTAAAATCAAATCTTAAAAATAAGGCTAAAGAGAGATTCTTCAAGAGGAATGAGGACAAGTGGAAGCCTAATTTTGTTGTTGGTGACTTGGTTTGGATGCACTTGAAGAAGAAGTGAATGAGACGTGTTAACTTCTCCAAATTGAAAGCTAAGAAGATTGGGCCTTTTAATATCAAGGCTAAAATTAATGACAATGCTTTTGAGATTGGTTTACCAAATGATTTTGGGATGTATTTTGTGTTTAATGTTTCAAATCGTATACACTATCATGGACCAGCTGATGAGGAGACCATATAGGAAAGCATTGATGAGTTGAAGGGGGATATTGATTATTCCAAGCCTTGAATGGAGAAGAAGGCAATCATAATCAAGTGAAAGGAAGCTTCTAGTGCTTGGAGAGTCAAGAGGCATGAATATTGGATCCATTGGGAGGATCAATATGTTGATGATGTTGTATGGGTCCATGAAACTAAACAAGTTGAGTGGGAAATCGCTTCTACCCCTCTTCCTTGTTCATATAAGTTTACTTTTTGAAGGGTGGGAGAGCTAGTGTAGGAAGACCTCTTCTGATTCCCTTGTGCTTGTCCTAAAAGTTTTTTTTGTAGGTTTCATGCTTGTAGAAGACCTGGATGTGTTTGTTCAATTTTTTTGTTGGATTTTTATGATGAATATTCTTGGATGTTTTGACATTTTTGGAGGTTTTTTAAGCTTATTTTGATGAGCTTAGGAGGTTCCAGTGTCTATGGGGACTTGTTGGAAGGCATCCAAAGGCTCCTGACAACAAAATAAGAATTTTTATTTTTGGCACCTTTAGGATAGAATTCTTTGCAAATAGAAAGAAATATTTTTAGAGATGTCTTTCCTAAAGTGAAGATTTCTCCAATCCATAGAAGACATCTTCCAAAAATAGTAGAAATATCTCCCAAGAGCATGGCTTTCATAGAAGATGTCTCCCCAAAAAGATAGATGTCTTTCCAAAGACGTCTCCCTTGAAGTGATGACATCTCCAATCCAAAGAAGACATCTTCCAAAAATAGTAGATGTCTCTCCCAAGAATAGAGTTCTTAAAGAGGATGTCTACATGAAATAATAGATGTCTATGTTATTGAAGAAGAAATGTGTTGATGTGACATTTCCATTAGGAAACTTCCAGAAGACTCTAGATCCATGTGGGAAACATCTAAGAAGGAAAATAGAAAGCTTCCTAGGGTTTTGAATCTATATAATTATGTTTTCCTTCATCCACAAAGAAGGAGAAAATTTTGTATGCAAGGAAGAACTAGGCAAGAGAGATTGGGCAAGCACATTAGGCAAGTGCAATAGGTGATTTCAACTCCAAGCTCAACTTGTGATGTGTTGATCTATGTTCTATTCTCTTGTATCTTACTTGTGAGTTGAGATCCGAGTCCTAGGTTGTGTGAGAGATTTCTATTGGTTGTGTCTTGCATCAAGAACAATCATTATGTGGTTGTAGAGCATCATTCACTGCCATATCATTTAAGTGTGATATGTTTTTGAATGCTTGGGGGTTGTGTGAACCCTGTTGTAATCTTTAAATAATTGAATTAAAGATAGATAGTTTTCTTATTTTTCTAGAAAATAAATTTATCTTTGCATAATATCTATATTTAGTGTGTTGAAGGTGATTTAATTGAGTGTCATTCCTCCACTGCACTTGATCTAGTTATGTCAAACCATGCTGAAGAGTGCTTGCAATGATTGAATAAGGCTATAATGGTGAGATGGTAATGTGGTCATGAAGAAATGGTCATGAAGGCTACTAATGCATTCCAAGATCAACATCATGGCTATAATGTGACATTGAAATATAGGTTAAGTGGTTAAGGCTATACAATTCATGTTTAGAAGTATGGTTCACTTGGCAAATGCATTTGAGGAACCAACATTTTGTTCCAATCTTTCTTTGGCCATTATGCTCCTCACTTCGGATGTTCAGAGCCATTTATTTTCTTTTTTTCTTTACCAACCATCTAGCTTTTTGGCAATTTGCATCACCATTTATTTTTTTTATGAGGTAAAACCTCCATTTGGTTTCTTTGCCAAGGCTAGTTTGATCTGGGCTTCCTATTAAGTAAGTTGTATTACACTTAATGGTATTGGGATTTTTCCATTGAATGAGATGTGTTATGTTCCATGAACTTGATGGTTTTCCACTAAATGAGATGTGTTTTATTCAAGTGGACTTGGAGGTGGAGCATGAAGAAGGAATTTCATACGGCCATAATGCATGAGTGTCAAACATTGGTCAACATTGTAGCTCAAGGTACAGAAGTTCATCATTAGGTCAAGGGGTTGGGTTTAAGGAAATGATACTAGAGGGAGGGAAATGATTGCAAGGCAATCACTCTTAGTATGATAGGATGAAATCACCAAATCTTGTGCATCAAGGTCACATGGTGACTCATTTCCATGATGTGATGCACCTCTGTGATGACTCCCTAGCATCGCCTTGCAAGCACAACTTCAAGAGGACAAGAAAACCAAGCAAAGAAAACATGTTGTTACAATATAATGAATATATGCCACATAGAATAATGAATAAAATCAAGCTACCCAAGACACAAATGTTGCCAATTTAAGGCCTTGGCAAGCCATGTTACTAGTTTGAAGTTGTAATAGACCATGGTGCTAGGTTAAGGCCTCGACAAGCTATGGTGCCAATTTAAGATCTTAGCAAACCATAGAAAGATGTTTCTTTGGCATGCAGAAGATGTTATGTAGGATCCCTCATGGTCAACCATCAAATTCCTCAACAATAGTCATTCATTTCAACTTGTTAAAAATGATAAACAACACTACAAGCTAATATGTGATCATTAGATATAACCACAGCTATATGGTCACTTTAATGTTGCATAGCAAGGGCATGCTAATTTTATGAGTAGGCTTATGTTTTTGTGAGGAACTTGGTTTCATGTGTTTTCTCCTCACCATCATGGTTTAGATGGGAATTTTGACTAAGGAACCCTTTGTGATGTTTTTGGCTTCAAGGTCAATGGTCATCAGGCTACTTTAGGGTGTTATGGCTATATAGTAGAACAGTTTCAATGTTAAGGTTTGGGTAAATAAGGTTAATTCAACCTAACAACATCACAAGAAGGGTTTACTAAGGCTTTAAGGCTAGAAAAGTTTTCTTCGTCATCCTCTTGGCTCATTCTTGCATGACAACATAAGCACATCAAGTGCCACTTGTGTAATAAAATTGTTAAAAATTGATAAAAAGAGATAAAATAATGTTAGCAATGCGAAATATCATGGTAATAGTGCATAAGCTAGATAAACATGTTGCAACAAATGTGACACCGGTATCTAAATAGGATCAAAAAGGCTACAATGTATGAGTTCATGGCAATACAAGGTAAAAAATGGTTAAATATGGTTAAAATTTTCCAGTTTTAGGGCTTAGTGGGCCATAGGTACATGGTGTCAAATGTTGGTCAAGAATGGTCAAACCCCATCACCTAACACCAATAAAAGGTCAAACAAAGTTTAAGAATGATTAATATAAGTAGGTTAAAGTAAATAGGGTGAGACATAGGTCAAATGATGCATAATGGGATCAAATAAAAGCTAAATTATGGTCAAAACCATATAAAATGGTGTCAAACAAGGTCATGTTAATGTATAATATTATTAAATGATGTCAAATTAAGTGAATCAAGGTCCAAATAATATCAAATAATGGAAAAGAGTCGTCAAATGGGGCTACATAGTGCCAGTTTAAGGCCTTGATGGGCCATGGTAGGGGCCTATTTTACTAATGAGGCCACTATGAAGCTAAGGTAAGGAAAACTTAATGAAACAAGGTAATAGTAAGTAAAAAAATTGTAAAAATGGGATAAAATTGAGTAAAAAAAAGGTAAACTAGGTGATGTCATATTCAAACAATCTTAAATTTAACATATGTTTAATAAGGTTTTTATCTATTTATTTATTTATTTTTATTGTTATATTTTCTTCTATTTTACCTTTGAACATTACCTTGTGGAAGAGGTAGGATGCACGAGATAGTGGTGGTGTTGGCTAAGCTTGTGCAATGGCATAGTGATGGTTGGTGCATAGATGAGATAGGCCATGGTAGTGCATAGGGCTCATGAGAGAGGATTTTGGTGGACAATGATGTAGTAGGTATTGTACAAAGGTTTAAGTTCTACTGGGTGATAAATGACATACTCAGCATAGTGCATTTCGCAACCATGGGTGTAGCCAAGGACAAGAGATTAGGGTGGTGGTGGAGGTGGATGAGCTTGGTGGAGCAAAGATGGGACTAGAGCATGATGATGCACGATACAATGGCAAACACATGAAGTTCATAGGTGCATAGGAGTGGCTGGTGGATGCCATAGTAGTATGATAGGGGCATGAGAGGTCATGGATGGTCAAGCAGTGCCTAGAGCCATTACATGGTTGTGTGTTACTGTAGCCCTAGGCAGGGTAGTGTGGCAGTTGTAGCCACAAGATAGATCACAATGGCATGTGGCAGGCCAGCAATGAAGCAGTGGTTAATGGTATGCATATGGTTAGGGGTGCCAAAGGAAAAGTGATGTGATGTGGGCCTACAATGATTAAGAGCCCTAAGACATGGTGTCAAATTGCAACATCCACACTAGATCCACATTGACCAATGTGAATGAGTAAAAGGGGGCAATGTTATATTATAGCATCCATACTAGATCCACACTAACTAGCATGGATGAGGAAAGTAACATCGAATAAAAACATCTACACTAACTATCATGGATTAGCATGGATGAGGGTAGCTACATTAGATCATGGCATTCATGCTAGATCCACACTAATAAGTGTGAATGAGTATGGGGGAAGAATGCATAGTAGCAAGCTCAAAGTTTTTGTAGTCGTGATAGACTAGGAGGGCCTTTGTGGTAATGCATAACGTTACTGAGGATGCATGACATAGAGGCAAAGAGTGGGGATGACCTATGAGGAGCATCATGGTGCATGACCCTAAGGGATAGTTTGGCCTTTTGTAAGGTAGAATGGCCTATACAAGCCTACACAACCCCTATCAAGCACACACAGCCCTTTACAAGGCCAACAAAACCTACAGAAAAGGATAGTGGCAACATCAAGGTGGTGTGTGGGAGCTATCAGCTGAGGCAAGGTCAACCTGATAAATGACTAGCTATGGTAGTGAGGGAAATGGTGTTTGTTAATGGTTAATGTCACCCATGCTAGTCAACATGGACCCAGTGCGGATGGAGAAGGGTAAGGATTTTTTTAAACTAAGGTAAATGACATTAACTTGAATAATATGTCATCAATACATTAAGAAGGAACTCATTGAATTAATTCACACGAAGGCATAGGATCTAGAGGGTGTAAAGATAGTCCAAAGAGGATCATTGCATAGTGAACTAATTGTTTCTCAAATCCAACATCTTGAACTTTTCAAATGGCATAAGAACAATAGATAGAAGGGAGCCACTAGGTCAATTATTACTTACATTGACATACTACAGTGTCTAGCTGAGGCAAGTATCCAAAGAGGCCAATGCAAGCAGTGGGCTAGAGAGCATGCTACTACTTAGATTGATATGCTTCACAACATCCTAATTATAAGGCCCTCGTCAATGTAGGCATTGAGGTAATTAGTATGAAAATCGTGGTCATATGGCTTGTGTAGGTCCTTGAAGACCTAGGAGATGAAACCTTGGAGCCTGTTATGGCCTAGATTAAGGCTCTACAACTTCATAAGGGTCATGATATATGATCCCAGGCCACCAAACAATGAGTTGTTACTTAGGTTTGACATGCGTAGGTACTTACAACTAAAGCTTCAGGGACTAGAGGTAGAATGTGCCAAAATCCAGTGTGTCAAAAGCCATAATGGCTTGCAAATCTAGTGTTACAGAGGCAAGCAATGTGATGTGGAATTATGGATGGGCAGGAAAAAGTGTGGTGAGGTCAATGATAGTAAATGCGTAGGACTGGATAGTGGGTGTAGCAATGATGTGACAACATAGGATTGTGCTTCAACCTTGCCACACATCAGCATGGTAGGGCTACACTACCAATTGGCACCCTAATAGTTGCTGGTAAGGGATCTTAGTAGAAAGTCTTTAGTTTATTTTTTATTCGATTAAATCACCCTACAAAATTTGTAACAAAGACTCTGCTAACAAAGTCATGAAATTGATTGAAATAATGTTTGTGGATGGGTCTGTATAGATACTAGAGAAATCCTTAATTATTAGTTATTTTATGTGGATTTAAATTTGGCTTTCATGGGATCCATGTTGATAAGCTTAAGGAAGTTAGTTATTGCTCCGAAACAAGGTGGAAATATGTGCTTGCTTTATCTAGTTGGAGTCCCACTAACGAGTTGACAAGATGGAGATGAAGTTGTTGAAAATAACAACATGGCAAACCCCAAAGTTAAGGCCAAATTACAAATATGTGAAAGAAGGGGAAAATCATAGCATTTAGGAAAGAATGCCCCCCAAGCTTTGTGTAAGTCTAATCAATTGAGGCAAACCGAAGGGACTTGTATGCCTAGTCAAGTCTCTTTGAAATATCATAATCTTGAAGAATATCAATGATGTCAAAGTGCAGAAGCACATCATAAACTTCATCAAAACATTCACCCTCTAGGAAACAGTTAGAAATATCACTCTACAACCTTTGCTTAGATTTTGTAGGCATGCTAAAGCCTAATTATTGAATTCCTTACTTATATATGATTCTAAGTTCTTTTCCAAATAAATTTCTATACAAGGATGAAGTACTTAACTATGATAATATAATGTTGTTGTTGTTTTTTCTCTTTCGATAATTGTCACATAGTGTGACTACAACTACATGTTAGTTTTAGATTCTTCTATTTTATATGGTTCATGTAAACATAAATGGTAAATGTAATGAGGCCATAAACTACAATTAGTAGATAAAAATGTGTCATAATGATAATTGTGAAACAAGGTATATGCATATAAGTAAACTTTCATATGATGTCATTGGGTATATAGGCTCAAAGGTCATTATGCTCACTAGTTTTAGGTCCTAGCATGTCATTGTTTTACCAATTTTAGACCTTGGTAGGTCATAATGTTGTTAGTTTAAGGCCATAGCAAGCCATAGTACTAGTTTTAGGCCTTAGAAGATCATAATTCCATACTTTCCTAGTAAGTATGAGATGTTATTGAAAGAGAATATAAGGTTAAAACCAACATTAAAGCATTGTATAATGTTGAAAAAGTGAATAAAAAATCATTAGCAAGAGAGAGGATAAGGTGCTTGCTAGGAACTTGTTGTTTAATCTTCAACAAATCAATGAATCTATTTTGCACAATCTTCTGCTTACCATCTCTTTTTCTTAGCATGGTCACATGCATGCATTTTCATTGGTCATTTCATGTTGTAGAGTTGATGTTGCTAGCACTAGTGTTATCTTTGTTGTTGGTGGCCATAGTCTGAGTATCAAGAGTTTTCTCTTAGAACTCCATCTTTGAAACTCTATCAATGTTAACATAATTAACTAATGGTACCAACACATTGTTCCCATGGATCAAAATTTTTCCACCCTCTTATGGGAAGTGAATCGCTTGATGTATAGGATATGAAAATTTCCAAAGCTTCGCTAACTGTGGTCTTCCTAGGATCAAGTTAAAACTAGGTGTCTTTTCAACTACTAAGAAGTTAGAAGATGTAGGAAATTACTCACCAGCTATGAAATCTAAGGAGATGGAACCTCACACTAATACTCATGATCCATTAAATGACTTGAGTGCTAAGATAGTGGTCTCTTGGATGATTTCAGTTAGGCCTAGCTTGGCAACAATAGAATATGGTACCACATTAGTTGCTTCTCCATCATCTACATGAACTTGGTGAACTTTGTATCTACAAACATGTATAGTGATAAGAAGAGGATTGGATAGCATTTCTTCATTTATAGAGTTAATATTCACTTCACTATCACAAAATTTAAGTATGGGTTGATGGTTGTTTTCCCTAAATCAAACTTGCTCAATGATAGAGTAGATTAATTCTTTGTTGGTGGGCATGTCTCTACTCATAGGAATAGAGGTTAACACTTGAGCTAGTGTCTCCCTATGTCTAAGAGATGTCATGACCAAGTCATAGAAGTTCAACGTTTTGTTATTTCATTTTAAGGAATATTTCTTGGTCCATGGTTGTGAGGAGCACTTTTCCTTAGCTTGTGATATTTTGGCCTTAATGGATCTAACCTCCTCCAAACTTCCTAGATCTTGTAACTTAGGTTTCAATCCATGTGCCTTGCACCCCTTGTCCATGGATGCAATTGGTCTTGGTGTGGGTTTTTCTAAAGCCTTTTATTGTTAGTTACCTTCATTATTGGTTTGGCAATTAGTTATTTTCATCATTGTTGGGACAATGATTTGGTGCTAACCTCTAAGTTGTGGGCCACCATAGGTAAGCTTTGATCATAGGTGGTTGTAGGATTTCTTGGTAAAGGTGGAGTTGCCTAGATAATAAATGGCTCCTTATAATTCAAAGGATTAGCAACTCATGGATTGTATTATGATGTTGAAGCCATTGAAGGGGGAAACATGTATGATGAAAGACTCCTTAGGGGCTAGAGGAGGTGGTACCCATATGATAAATGGCTCTCTAAGCTTTGTATTTTGGGATTATGGTGGCACTCTGATGACAAATAGTTACCTAGGAGGACTAGACCATTTGGTTTCCATGAGCAAGGCCATAGTATAGCAGTTATTGTTGGTGTTTTGGGAGTTGGGCTTATTCAATACCAACTCTCTATGGTCTATCATCTTTTGGAGATCATCCTTCAACACTAGGAAAAATCGATATTATGACTAGCCATTTGATGATAATTGTAATACCTATCCAGTCTGAAGTACCATAGTAGCTTAGGATCATCTTTGGTAGCTATCCTTGGGTCTCTAGCTATGTCACATAGATTATTATGTCTCTTGCAAGCCTCTTTAGATAGTTGCCTATATTGTATACAGTTGTATGTAAGCAACTGTTGTAAGAGTTCATAGGGCTTTAAACGAAACCTTACATAATTGGACTTATCCTTCTACCTAAAGTTTGATCTTGGCTAATTTGGGACATAATAAGTGGATGGTTGCAATGAGTTAGGGGATATGTTACATGGTGGTGATTTTTTCCTCTCTCTCCTTGTTTTGTTTCTTTTGCTACTATAGCCAAAATTGTATGTTCTTGTCTATTTTTATTACTGTCCCTCTTTGCTTGTTGATTTTTGTAGGCCACATAGGCTAGACCATTGCTCACTTCAACTACCTTGTCGATCTTCTTAGTCTATGAGAAGGCTTGGCTTAGTGACCAAGGATCTAGGTAGTACAAATTTGACTTGATAAATTCATTTACTGCCTCCTTGTAGATGGCCAAGAGGTGTGTTTTAGCAATAGGCTCTATAATATCATTAATTATTGAGTCCCACCTTTGAATAAGCCTTTTGACTAGTTGAAGTGGCCCCTACCTCACCTTCACTAATTGGTCCAATTTGTCATCAAGCTTCAAGTTGTATCTGAAGTAGGTGACAAACTAGTTAATCAAATTTTTGAGGGAAGAGATAGAACCCCCTAGGCAAGGTTTGGTACTAATCCAAGGCCTTTCCCTTGAGGGACATGTGGAAAATCTATAATATCATATGAGGCCAAGCTTGCAGGAAAAGGCACTTGGACTAGAAGATAAATAGATGTGCATTAGGATCCCCTTCACCATTGTACTTAGTGAAGTTTGGAATAGGCAAGCTTGTGGATAATGTTATTTGAGATTCAATAGGGATTATGGGATCATCTTGGTAGAAATCTAGCACCTTGACCATTTGAGTTGTATTGGTCTTAAGTTTCCATAGCTCTTCGTTAAGATCTTGGCTCCTTTGAAAGTCTTGATCCAATCCTTGGAGCATCCCTATGGGCTATGGTGTTTATGTTAATGGTTGAGAAATAAGTTGTGAGGTTTGAGGTTGTGTGATAGGCATTGATACAGATGGAAGAGGTTGGGTGGCCACCATTGTAGGTGGGCTAAACAAGGAGAAAGAGGTCTAGGTTGGAACTTATTGTATGAAGGGAGAAAATGATGTTTGAGAGGCTTGTGTTGCTTGGGGTCCCAATGAGGGTTCCACTAGTATGAAAAAGGAAGATGATGAGGTAGACATCATCTAAGATGGATGAACAAAGTGAGGCTGCATGTCAAAGGTCATCAATGAGAATAAGTAGGTGGACTAGAACATAGGTTGTGTCTAGTATGTGGCGATGATGGGTGTAGACCCAAACATGGTAGGATGGTTAGGAGGAGAGTTGGGCGAGGGACTTGTACCATTAATGAAGTAAGAGACATGAAGCTAGGTGTAGCTGTTTGGGAAGCCAAAGATTAGAAAAAGCTTCCAATAAGATTTCCCGCTCCTATTAGGCCTCAAACTCATCTTCCTCAAACTCATAAAAGAATAAATTATTAGAGATCTTAAACATAGAGCAAAAGAAGCTAGAACCTATGGTGAGTGATTTACAAGAATAGATCTTAAATTAAGTTTCATAGTTCATCATACAAAGTTCTTAAAATTTATCTTAAGCAATGATTATTTTAGCTTCAATCTGATTTGACCATGATGCCACTATCTCTCTTGGCTATCTGCAATATAGTTCATTAGAGATGAAAAAGATGTATGCTAAACCTAAATCTAGAAAGCCAGCTCAAGTTGTTCTACTACCATCTTATGAAGTTTCTATAGTTTCTAAAAGTGGAGGTTGCTGTAATGAAATCACAATCTAAATCATTAGCTAATGTTTTTTTAATCTTATGGAAGATAATATAGACTCCTTTATTGATTGATAATTCTTGTTATCTACTTCCTTGTTTCCATTAACATGATTGTAACCTCTTTTTATTAGATGGTGAAGTTATTTGAATTTTAATTTACTGTGAGAAGCATGTGTTTCATTTCTATGGTTCCTAATTTAGTTACATTGTAATATATTTAAAAGAAGATACTTATACCTAAGATCCCTAGTTTCTTTTCTCTTGCGTTGTAAGAATTCTTTAAAATGGCCAAAATGACTTACAACATTTGTTTAGAAAATAAATATTCCTAACCATCATATTTTGTTAATTTTTATACCGACTTTACTAGTTAGAGATAAAACTGGTAAATTCATAGGCCTTATTGTGCTTATTTTTGAAATGTAATTTTCTACTTGGAATTATCCTTTAGAGCATTACTGCACACCATTGGTTGTTTATAAATCTCTAAACTTTGTAGTTTTCTAAAGTTTAGTGATGATGTGGTGTTTATTATCACTCATTGATTTAATATCATGATTTGATTATAGATAGTAAAATAATATTATTAAGCTCCATGTTAAGCTTGAGGGGTAGTATTAAAGACTTGGTGTGTTCTAGTAACCTTAACATGTTGGTTAGTGTCTATATCTAGCAGTATCATGAATACTTATATACATCATCTATGATATTTTTTACTTTTCTGGCTGAAAGTTAAAGTTGGTTTTGAATAATTAACTATCTTATAATTTTAACTACTATTAACTATTCGTTACATCCTTTTACTTTCTGAATGTGACTACTTCATTACATCTATATAAGTGTTGTTTATGGTTTTCTTTGAACAAGTAATATAATACAATATGTAGAACTTAGAACAAGGACACTTAGTTATATAGTTCTATTCTATTACATTCTTTGTTCATTTCTTAGGTATAGAACATATAATACAATGGATTGTATTATATTCACGGTGTATGTTTATCTTAATTTCAGTAGTCATCAAACTATTTCTAAGTCTTGGACCTAGTGATTTAAACATCACAAAACATAACATGTACTACCCAATGTTTAGCACCATATAAGATAACATGTCTACTTGTTGTGTTATTATGTAAAATTTTCCTTTTAATTTTATTGGTATTCTTTTATCATAGAGAACATTAGTTTGTCTTCATTTTGACAATCTTGCTTCAATTCTCTTTCTAATATCTTTATCAATTTCACCATCTTGTTGAAGGGTTGATCATAGGTAACATAATTTTTTGTATCCTTTCATATGCATTTCATCTGCATTGAAGAAAGGAGGATTTTGATGATGCAATATTCTTGATTGATATTTTGCATTCGTTTCCGTCTTTTTCAATTGTGATGTGAAGAGAAAATTGACCCCATTTCCCTTAGTGGCATCATGATATGCTTCCATAAAAAATGTCTAGCTTTGCCTATTATTGGGATGTATGCTACTTTGCTTATAAATTTTCTTTACATCCCATCAATGTTTATTAAAGTTGTATTTAATTCTCTAAGTAACACCTTTCTAGCCTAAGCCTAGGTTAGGGGATGTTACAATCATGAGCTCGCTAGGAAGTATCGAATAAACAATAAAATTGATGAGATGCACAACTGTTTAGTAGACTCATCTTACAATGTATTAGCTGATGGGAGCAATAAAGCATTGGTGGATTGCAAAAGAGAGGACAAAGTAATGGGCATATGTCAATGCGAAGTGGGAGGCCTTCTAATAGTGTTTAAAGAAAGGTTCATGTCTCCTTTATGCTACCCAACATTTAGAAATATGTAAGATAGAAGGCATGGGTACTTT
Source organism: Gnetum montanum (assembly GCA_015680685.1). Taxonomy (NCBI): domain Eukaryota; kingdom Viridiplantae; phylum Streptophyta; class Gnetopsida; order Gnetales; family Gnetaceae; genus Gnetum; species Gnetum montanum. Next base: position 288,580 of record MNCI01012902.1, read on the forward strand.
CTTGTAAAAATTTTCCTTTAGTTTTATACATGGAATAAAATATGACCAGTCTATCTCCATTCTACGTCTCCCTCTTCAATCTTCTATCTTCTATCATTATCAATTTTACTATCTAATTAGAGCATTGATTTTAGGTAATACAATTATTTGCACTATACAATGATGTTTTGGCCAACACACTAAAAGCAAAGGGCAACCCTTCTGAACAACCACCACCCGCGTATCATATCAAGGTCAAGGTAATTTGCCATGTAATATTGAAGATGGTGAAGAATCATACGGAGAGAAACACAGGTTGAAAACCTTAAAGCAACTTGAAAATATGTAAGATGGAATAAATTTACCAAGATATGTCCGAGAGATGCAGCTATACTATGCAATATGGACCGTCTGTATGGGTGAACCTAACCACAACATAATAATAATAATGACATTCCCCCATCACTTACAGGCTATAAATAGAGTATGATCAAATCAAAGACGTTGACTGACGGAATGTTAATGGAGTTATTATGAAAAACACACACTCAACGAGTAAAAACTCTGCCATGCTATACAGTGTGGACAGCCTGTTGAGTGAATGCAACGTAATAATAACAGTAATAATAGTGACTAAGGGTTGGCTAGCAGGTAGGTGTCCAGGGCCTTGGTGCCTTTGGCAATGGAGCTCTCAAATTCCTGAATCTTCTCAGGCTCCGGGGCAGCAGCACCGGCCAGGGGAATAACATAGGCGTTGTGGGTGATGATGGAGCCCGTGCCGTCAGGCTTGGGAGAAAATTGAAGCTCCACCCTGGCTGCCGAGACATGGTCACCGAGCGGGCCGCCCTCCACCACTGAATACTTTATGCTCAGGTTGGCCTCATCCACCTCATCCAGTCTTTCCTTGATGGAGGGGAAGGGTGCCTTAGATGCTGGCCCCAGCACAATGTGCCGCAGGCTGCCCACACCTCCATCACCCTCGTAGGTGACCGATGTGAATACTTCAGGCAACACCTTAGGCAGCAGCACATTGGATTCCTTTAGAAATGCGGTGAAGAGTTTCTTGGCCTCCACCGCGCTCTCCACTGTTGTGGTTAGGTTCTTCTCTGCCATCTTTCTCTTCTTAATACTGCTACAAATAGCTCTTCTCCACTCCCTTACTCTCACTCACTTTACCTGCACTCTTCTTTCTTCTCATACTTATTGAGCTTTGTGTGTCAAGTGCAGCTTAAATAGGCCTCCGTACCACTCCATTATTAACCAAGCCCACTTATATTAGGAGTTGGTATTGATTTCGTTATTACTAGTAAGAATATTGCTATTGCTGTGAACGGCAAAGGCCCTACTGCCTGATTTTCATGGGATCTTTTATTTTGCACCCCTGATAATCGCAGCCACCTCCTTGCTAATGAAAATCCCATCGTCCTTCGGTATGGATCAGAGTCCAGCCCAGCGGCAGTGCTTATCAAAACTAAGGGTATTATCCGAATGTTTATATGCATATTTTATGGTAAGTTTATATTACCGGAAGAAACACGTTGGGTCCCACGGCAGTCACTCAGAATCGTCCCTACGTGATACATTTACATTTACTCTTGTAAAATATATTACGTTATAACTGGCATTAAAAAACAAAAAACAAAAAGAAAACCTTCTTTTTCCTTATCATCGTGCTGGTTCATTTCATTTTTCAATGGATGATTCTTGACCCACTCTGATTTCTGATTTCTTTATTTTTATATAAATAATTGGCCAAACTAACTTAAGAAAGGGAAGACCAGCCCGATAGCTTAAGATAAGTTATACCATATGGCCTGCATCGTCTGCATTCGTGGTTTGTGTGGCCTTTGGTAGCACCAGGTGGTGTGCGATGTCAATAGTCTCCGAGACTGCCCGGATCGGTTTGACGCTCTGCGTAATGGACAGGGTGTGGGGCATACTGCCCACCGGCGGTGATGCCCGCAGTGGTTGTGGCTCCCGGAACCGAAGTTGGGGTCCACGGTCGGTGTTGGGCCAACAGCTCTGGCCTACTCACTCCTTCATTTTTGAGAATACAATTACCTCAATTTTTTCCAAAAAAAGAAGCTAAGCCATACACTTTACTCT
>MNCI01012907.1:0-18895 GCA_015680685.1 Gnetum montanum
ATTAATCATGCTTTACACGCAGGATTCATTATGCCCTGGGTCAGCCACCTCATGTCCCAATCTCTACGATCCTTTTCTACATTTCGTCTCATCTCACTGTTCATGTAATTGTAGCTTGTAACCCATGTATCATAGAATTTTCATCTCATTCTGGTGATATTTACATGTGTGTGTTTTGTGGAGTTAGTGCGGATTACATTTAACCCTTCTAGTGCCCACGGACACTTTAAGTGTTATTACACAAGGGCATAATAGGTTGAAACCTGCTTTGGGGAGGATCCACTTGTGTAATTTTGTTGTAATCTTCATTAATTCTCTAGCTAGAACACACAATTTCTTACCCTCAGCTTAGTTTTTCATAAATTTCTTTCCCATTTATTATCCCTCAAAATTTAACGTTCCAATGTATCATTACATTCCCTTTTGTTCATAACCACCAAATTTTTAATTGCTAAATTTACATCAATATCATTCAAAGTGCCTCTCAAATTCATGTAATTACCCTTGCATAGATTCATTCTTGTCAATGTCCTCGTTTTACACTAATAATTTCAAGAAAATCATTAAAACCTTTGGTCTTTTCATGTGTCTCACCTTAGTTGGGACGCGATATCGCGTCCCACGTGATATCGCGTACGCGATGTACCATACGCGATATCGCGTCCTATTTCCCTATAAATAGGAACCCCCGCTGCAACACTTAGCATCATTTGGCCATTTACACGGGGGGAATTTTTGAATTTTTTCTCTGCGACTTGCGATTGTGTGACCCTTGCTTTTACACTTATATCTCGCGCGCTGGTACTCCGATTTTAATTCCGTTTGAACCTGCTTGAACCCGGAGTGTTCAGTTTAGTCGTGGGGGAGAGACACTTGCCGAAAAGTGCTTAACTTTTTTGAAATTTTTCATTGCCCAAAGGACATCAATTAGGGTAATTAATACTAACACTTAGACAAATTTTGCCAAAAATCATATGACCTTAAGTATGCCGGGAGATTAAAATGAAAACCCACCTAAGTCATAGGATCCATCATTATAATTTTCGGGCACGATCACACAATAACATAAGATCTTCAATTAAAGGCATGTAGTAAGGTATAACTTGAAATTTGAAAACAACCTTACTAACGTTGGCCCGTGTGATTGTAGATGGCCCCGAAACGTTCACAGCAGAAGAGTCCTACCCAAGGTGGAGCGAAACAACCTAGGAGAGGTAGAAGGCAAGGTCTTGCCGGACAACATACTGAACAGGAGGTGCACTCATTCAGTATTCATTAAGAAGAACCTCTTACTAGATGATCCGGGCAAGCAGAAGGAGGAGCTGCTGCGCCTGAACCGGGAGAACAACTCACGTTGCCCCTGAAATGTGTTTAGGCTATCCATATGAAGTCCACAATTGCTTCGGTGATTATGGAACTTAACTTCAAATCTTTTGCAGAGTTCGCTCCTGAGGCTGTTAGGGATCACCTTAAAGGGTCTCCCTTATGGCCTGTCCTCTCTGAAAACGGTGCCTGGTACTTAGGTGAAACGTACCTATTCTAGCACAATAAGGAGCAAGCCACCACAGTTAACATCGGTGGTGTGACAGTAGATTTTTCTGCACAGGTAATTTTAGAAGTGTTAAACCTTCCGAATTCAGGCCCCCATGTTGCTCAGTTATCCACCTGATCAGACCCTGATGTGCGAAAAGATTGGTTAGAGAAGGTTTATGGCAGAGATAAAGCTTTTGGTGAGCTGACAACGGAAGAGAGAGTTTATTTCAAAATCAGAACCTATCACCTCTTCCCCACAAAAGGTTTGATAAGAATATCAACGTATGTGGCAAGAGGATGTGCAGTGTTGATGGGAAAGGTTAATGCTAACCTTCCCCATCTATATTTGACGGAGATCCTAAGGCGATTCGAAGAATGGAAGTCAGGGAAAATGGCACTCCCTTTTCCCTGCCTTATTAGAAAACTGTGCCAGCGGGCTGGTATTCGGGGATATACAAATGATGTCCTCTAAAAAGCCCAAAATGCTTCTTATGCTGAATTATTAAAGGCGCCAGCTCCAAGAAAGAGCACTGGCGTAGAACTGGGACCAGATGAAGAAGAAGAAGAACAGATGACTGGATCACCTGCAACTCAACTTGCAGGACCTAGTCAACCTCCAGCCACAGGTCCCAACCAACAACAAGAAGCAGGACCCAGCACGGGTCAGGATCTGCCACCGCCACAAGACTACAGACCGTCGATGAGCCATCTTAGGGCCATCGCTGAGACAGTTAGTTGGGGAAGTCGTGATGACGCAAACCTCTTCCACGTCATCGATGATGTCGACCAGCCTACGATTTCAGTAGATCGCACACAGGGTGAGTTATCAATGCAAATAGGAGGAGGGGAAAGCAGATGGTCACAACAGATCTCTGGACACGCGACATCTTTTCAAGTGCAGTTAGAGACTGGTGAAGGGGCCACTATGGTGGTCATGCAACACCAGGATGCTGCAGGAGCTGCTAAAGTGGTCGCTGACCACATCAAAGAGTCCTTTAACATGCCTGTTGTACCACTGGTAGATCTTTCAGGAGCACGAGATGCTCAAACTATTGCCAGAACCTCAATGACTCCTACGGAACATGAGGATGCTTTGGACAGATTGCTTCAAATAGGACAAGTTTTGATGTCTCTGTTTGACATCCCCCAGGATGTAACAGCAATTCAATCAGACCTCATTTCCACAAAGGGGAAGTTGGTGCTATCCGAAGTAAGGGCAGAGCATGCTGAAGCTGAAGTGTAGAAACTACAAGAGCAGCTCATAGCCTTACAAGCAGCACAGTGGGATCCTTTGCGATTTGCTCCCGTAGACCAGCTAGACAATTTTAGAACCAAGCAACTAACAAAACTAATTGCAAAAAATAAGAAGGTGGCAGAAGAAAAGGAGACGGCCACTTGGGATGCCTCCGCAGCAAAGGCGCAAACTCATGCGCATCTTAAGGCACTCAAGGCCTTACAAGAAGAGAATAAGCAGTTGGTTGTAGATAATCTTCGGTTGACTTCTGTGGAGAAATAAAAGAATGTTCTCGATGAACATTTTCATCAATTGCGAGAATAGTTCATTCGAGTCAACCAAGATGTAAGCCGTTTAGCCAGAGAAAATCAAACCCTCTCAATGGAGGAGGTATGTGCTATTAAACAAAAATCAGCCATCGAGATTAGTGCGTGGCAAAATGAGGCTAAACGACATGAAAAGTTGAAGGAGCATTTCCGTGATCAGGTGGGGATGTACAAACAAATCTTGGAGAAGGAGATCCATATGGCCAAAGCTCAAATCAACAACATCAGTGCTCAACACACTGATTGGGGGGCCATATTGGACACTTATGCCTATGCCCACCAAGCAGAAATTAAAAACTAGGACCTGCAGATCCAAGACTTGACTGAATACATGGAGTTGGAAAACCTTCGATATGCCAACCTGGCCATGTTAACAGCAGGGCGCCCGAGGTCAGAGCTTGAGTAGCAGGTAGCTTCCACCCATATCAAATATGAAGTAGAATTTGCAGAGCGAAAGAAGTTGGCTGAAAAACTAGATGTCGCAAATTTTGAACTTGCGGTGGTAAAAGAAAGCTACCAGGGACAGAAAGATGTGGCAACTAACTTGGCTCGATGGCTAACAGAGCTTCACAAATACAAAGACAAAGCCAGAGCCTATGAAGAGGAACGACGGGTGTTCACAGCATGGTACGTCAAAGTTAATAAGATGTTCCCGCAACTACCCTGTCCGTGGGAAGTGCCGACTCCATCAAACATCGGAGCATTAGCATGGACAGCACAAGACCCCTGGACGGAAGAGGAGAAGCTCCAGGCTATTCTTCAGCGTCGTCAACCTTCAAAGCTTGGAGCACGTGACAAAGGGAAAGCACCCATGGAGGATCCACCGCCACCAGGAACTACATGAGTTCCACATTTTTGTAGTTGTAGTATTTTTTCTATGTGTTGTGTCTTCCCACACTGCGGCATTAGTCCATTTCTTTTTCTAGTTAATAATCCCATACCTATCCACTGTGTAATCACTGAAGCTTGTTCTTCTTGTAACTCAAGGATGAGTTTTTATTCAGTCGTGGGGGTATGATGAGACGCGATTTGCATAGGCCGTGATATTGCGTACGCGGTATCGCGTCCGTCGCTATATCGCATCCCTCGCGATATCGCGTACGCGATATCGCATCGTCCCCTATGATATCGCGTATGCGATATCGCAGTCCGCCGCCATATCTATAAATAAGACGCAGCTCTCCCTTGTTTGGGATCCCAGTTTAGAAGTAGCGAAGCTCTGGCAGTTTGATCCCTCTAGAGTTAGATTTTTTTCCGTGTCTGCCCGCAGTGTGGTGAATGTAATTGTACGGTGTCTTTATTCGAGTGTGCCGTACTTGGACACGCACATGACCGNAGTCTCTCACCCTTAAACTCCTAGAAGCGGAACGAGTACGACTTGGTTACGAGCATTTAAGTGTGACTACTTGGTAGCCCAGTGGCGTATCCAAGATCTACGCTTGGTAACCCAGTGGCGTATTTGGGATCTGCGCTTGGTAATCCCAGTAGCGTACCTCGGAGCTACGCTTGGTAGTCCGAGTGGTAGTCGTGCACGAAGTCCAAGATGTGTATGGTTGATCAAGGAATCGGTTGCTCATCGCACTTAGGCTATATTAGACTTTCTTACCCTTTCCCTCATAGTTTAGTTTAGTTAATATTATTTTCCACTGCCTTTAGGATTAGCATAGATTAGGAAACACATCATACACCTCATCTAGACTAAACCATACATGACATATGAAAAACTAGTCTAGATGGGAAGACATCGAACTGCAACCTAAGGCTAACTATCTAGATGCCACAACTAGTCCATCTGCAGAGTTCGACCGGATCGCGCATGCGACGCTTGTTTCGTATGGTTGAGTGTAGGGGTACCTCGCCACTCATCAATTACTATTTTTCTGAAAGATATATTGTCAAGGCTTTGTTATAGCGATCTTGTATGATGTAACTAATCTAAATAACTAGCACCGTCCCCGGCAACGGTGCCAATGATGAGCGGTGAGGTACCCCTACGCTCAACCATACGAATACGAGCGTTCACGCACGATCTGGTCGAACTCCATGGATAGGCTAGTTGGGGTATCTAGATCATTACACGTTGATTGTAGTTCGCTGTCTTCCCACTTGGACTAGTATTTGCTTTGTCACGTATGGTTTAGTCCAGAGTGAGGCGTATGATGTGATCCTAAAATAATGCTACTCCTAGAGACAATGGAAGATAATATTGATTAAGCTAGTGCATAATAGGAAATGTAGTCTAAGCCACCCTAAGTGCGATGAGCATCTGTTCCTTAATCATCCGTACACATCTTGGACCTCGTGCACGACTACTCCTGAGATTACCACGCGTAGATCCTAGGTACGCTACTAGGTTACCAAGTAGTTACACTTAAATGCTCGTGATTAAGTCGTACTCATTCCGCATTTAACAATAGGAATAGTAAATGATGATAAAGAAATATTAACTAAGAAAATAATAAATAACAATAGCAATTAAAAATAATAATTAAGCAATTAAAACTAAGTGAATGCTGCAATGATGAAGTAATCTTGATCTTTATTTCCGATTATGTGCGCGTCCAAGTACGTCACACTCGAATAAAGTTGTCATACAATTACAAGCATCACACTGTGGGCATGCGCTTGGGAAAATAATCTAACTCCTACGAAAACAAAATGTAAGAGCTTTGCTACAACTAACTCGAAGCTCCCTCTTTTTTATAGGCCAGGATAGGCTGCTGCGTAAATGGGGCCACGTTGACGCAGCAAGGCTACATCGATGGGCCCGCGTCGACGCGGCCGCCTATACAGGGCCCCATATACACAGCCTAGTCGACGGATCGACTATATAGCGCTTCATCATCCTAGATTCCTCATTAAACTATTGTTAACTGTTTTTGAAACTAAAACTATTATATAGACAAAGCAACAATGAGGTGTTAGCATAGTGGTAAGATTATTGATTTGGAAGCTCCAAGTTATGGGTTCAATTCTAGTAGGCAATGTTGAGTTATAAAGTTATAATTAGACTTTATATCTTGGGGTGTACCTATGTTTCAATTATTTTAGGTTTCGACACCCCTCTCTTCATGTTGCTTCATCTATACATTTTTTGTACAAGCCTAATACCTAATTGTTAAAGTAGCATAAAGAGCGGATCACATTCGCAAATTGGAATGGAGTGCATCCAAGGGTAAACTTACTAGTATGGAAACAAAATTAATAACATCAAAGCACAATCCACAAAGTGGAAACCCAAATGAATAACATAGAATGTATTATTTAGGGTTTTGTTATACAATTTCATCTATTATCACAACAAATGTTACAAGTTAGTGGTATATCCCAAAAACTTAATGTTATTGACAAAAACTTAGAGAATTTCATTTTTATAAATTTAGTAAAGAATAAATTAACCAAAATTGAAGCCCAACTTGAAGGGAAATTTTAAGGGGATTTGAACATTTTTGAAGCAATGTAAAAAAGGAAGAAAAGTGAGAAGGGGATTTGGATATTTTTGAAGCAATGTAAAAAAAGAAAGAAAAGATGGAAAAGGCATTAAATAATTTGTTGCTAGTGGATCTTCCTAAGAAAGGACTTGATGGTGAAGCTTCCTCTTTTTTACCATGAACAAATGCATATTTCAAAGCAATCTTTTCATGATGCTTTTTAGGTGAGTTGAAAAGGGCAAAAACCTTGTCATATTACTATATGCTTAAATCACGTATTTACTAAAAATAGAATTTGGACTTAACCTCAAAGGAGATAAAGTATGGATAAATGAAAATCTTACGAAAGATGAACTTGCAAAGTAAGGTAAAAGATCAAGAAAAGATAAAGACAACTTATGAAGAAGGTAAATTCATTTACATAAATGAAAGAAACATGGCTATAATTAAAGAAAAAATAGGGTCAAAAATAAAAATATGAATTTTGTGCACTATAGATTTATAAACATTGATGGTGGAATTGTAAATAGAATTGTTTCTTTAAATAGTATTAGTTTTGGGGCTCACAAATAGTAAATCAAAGAAGAATTTTAAATTTTGGAACAAAGTTAGGGTGAAGCAAGGGTATCCTTTATCTCCAACTGTCTTTGATTTATTCATAAATAAGTTGTAGAGGATTTGATGTCCAATGAACAACATAGAAATGGTGTAAACACATGTTCTTATGTAGTAAACCTCACTTCTTTACGCAAATGATACTAATCTAGTATCTACTTTTAAGAAAGTTATATCTAACATGCTGCAAATTTTAGAACAATTTTGTATTTCTTTTGGTTGCAAGTCAATGTACAGAAAATTAAAATGATGATATGGGACACAAGAAACACAATCTAATTTAACATTTGGCTAGCAAATGTACAAATTGTGGACTCTTTTTGATACTTGGATCTTCAATATGTGAATAATTATAGATAGAATGAATAAACTAAGAAAAAAACACCAAGAGGAATTAATGTGTAAATTTGGATTACAAATACCTTAGAAAATTGGTTTAAAGAGACTATACCTTAGGGTATCTTCTAAATGGATATGACAACTCATGAATAATCTCAATTTGAAGAGCACATATGATGTTAAAATTATAAGGCTGAAAATTTAAATGAAACCAACCGTGCACAAAGTACAATGTCTTAGCAACATAGAATAAAATTGCTAAGCGAGCATAGTTCGTAATAATGTTAATTAAAGCCGGTGTTGAAAATTGAACTGAAATCAGTTTCTCATATTTGCCAAATTGTTTCTCAGCATACTATCCACGTAAATGTAATGCAATCGGGACAACTGAAAACTTAAGTCACACAGATCACATCAGGTGTTCAAGAAATATAAAATATAACATAAAGCATAAATGAAAATTATCTTAAGGTTAAGCCTCTGAACTTGTTTGCCAAATGTACAACCTTTGCATTAGCTTGCCCGCTCGTACGGCCAAAAGACACGCCACATCAACCAAGTCTTTGCTTTAAGTTCTCCGCTCTTATGGCAGCTGCTGGTAAAACTCATGATTAAGGTACAAATCAACATTAAGTTCATCTTCTTTGAAGTGACTTGAAAGGATGAGAGGAAACAGGGCTAAGTGATAAAACAATTTCTGATTTTGAATGAGAGTTAGGCAGTAAAGGACTCTTTCATTTCCTTCCTGCAAAACAGAAAGTGGGAAGATGGAAGAGTCAAAATGAGGGAAATTAAATTCAAGTCGCTCTGGGATTTCTGAGCCTTCCCCTGGTGCTGAATTCTTCCCTTCTATTGCTGGCCATCCTCCTTCAAATATCTATTTCCTTTCTCTTTTTCTGTTGGGCTCCTTCCAACCATTCATCTCCCTCGACTACTTAGCTCTCACCATTTTACTACGCTTTGTATTTGCAAAACAACAGCAAAATGCAGCATCAAAGTTCGCTTTAAAATAAAGATTGAATCTTGTTTTCTGTTACAAATTTTTTTTTATTTTGTAACAGAAAATAAGATTCAAACATGGGTAATGAGAATTTAAAATATTACTTTATATACCTTTTTTATAATCTCCGAGACTTTATTAACAGCTAAAAGAGCAGTACACATGGCTGTAAAAGTTGGGTTAAGACTAATGAAATACGAACCGAATGAAGAACAGTTCAGTTAAAATTCAATCCACATCTTGCAATATTTTCATTTATTAGGATGAAACAACTTTGGTACATCGTAAGGTCCAAGGTTGTAAGTAGATTAATGTTATTTGAAGTCTGTGCATTAGTGACAGACAAAAGAAAGTTGGGCTGCCGATAAAATTATCAGGAATGCCTTCGGGATTCTTTGTATTATTCAACTTGTTTTACATTAGACAAGTTAGTAGATGAGTATTCCTGTATCCTAATATTGATTTCTTTTCATGCATACCCAGCGGTTAAGACTATGGCCTATGCAATGGTAGCCACTGAAATGGTGAGAGACACGTTAATGCAGCCCAGTGCATCAAATCATAGAACACTAAAATGCAAGTGCCTATGTGTTATACATTAAATGAATCCGATTTTTAGAAGTGGATGGAGTGAATTAAGGATGTGCGATTCAAGATACTTCTGGGTGAATAAGTACTTGCAAAGGCAGTGATGGGTTCATAAGTAAGGATATTAATTAAAATATAACAAATACACAGTTATTTTTTATTTCTTTTGCATTTTGAATTTAAATAATTAAAAATATCCGCAGAAAATTTAATGTTTGTGCTTTCAGCTTCTGTGCATAAATTTTCTTTGCAAATCTCGGGCACAGAGCTCCTACATAACCTACTACTTGTGGAAACAGGAATGTTGGAAGTGCACAATGGAGATGTATTCGAGTACGTCGAAAATAAAAAACGTGCAGAGCAACCCAGAGCGCTACGCGGATGCACGTGCTGTAAGAAATCTACGTGCAGAGCGTTTTTGCTAGGTCCACTGTCAACTGCACCTACGTCAACGGCCATGTCCCGTTCCGATCCTCAACTCGTATTTTCGTGCTCGGCCAGCCCGTTCGGGTTTTACGTCACCAAAAAGTCCGGCAGTGAAATTCTGTTCGATTCCAGGGACGGTTGCTGTCAAAACAATAGAAACTGAGGATTTGTTGAACTGTAAAATAGAAAACGCTGAACGTGAAGGGAACATCCTCGGGGCAAGGTAAAAGAATTTTATTCAGGACGAACCGGTGAGGACAAGGCTCCTCTCACTCTTTGCAATTTCTTGTAGTAAGGGGCCAGGGGGTTGTTAAGGTGAGCCACACATGGGATCAAAAAACCTTAAAACCAAAGCTTTAACAGAGCCCAAAGTTGCAAGGTGACCTCCCAGGGCAGGCACCGGCAACAAGACAAAAGCTTATTGCATCCCCTTGGACAAAAGCTAAAAACCAAAACAAGTAACTCAAAAGGGACACCTCTTAAGAGAAAAGTAATATGATTGTCAAAGCCTAGTTCTCGACAATGAAGTTGAACATTGCTTGCAATAGAGCACTTTATATTGTAGTCAAATTCAATGTAGTTGGTGTTTTGATACTAGACATCTAAATGACATTTCTAAATAAAGAAAATAATCTCAAATAGGAGAATTTTCTAGGCCCTTTGAAGCTATCACTTAGTACAATCATCATTGAAGATACATAGAAGGAAATTGCTAGGCTAGTTAGGAATAAAAACTTGGAGAGACTGACACCACTTCCAAATTTGTTGAGAGAATGAGCATTCCCAAAAAACATGCACAAAAGAGTCATCGACTTGACAAATGGTGTAGTTAGGGCAATAAACTCCTAAGAAGTGAAGCTTATGTCCAATGGGAAGACCTTGATGAATCAAGCACCAGAAAAAGAAATGATGCTTAGGTTGGGCCTTAGAAGTCCAAACATGATGAAGAATAGCTTTCCAATGGTGATCCTCAAGTTGCATACTTCATCTTCTATTTAAAGTGGAAAGTTGGAATTCTTGCACATGAAACCAAGATTTGGTTTTAGAAAGACGTAGAGAATGCAGAGGGGAACCATTAGGCCAAAACTAGCCATCATACCAAGGAGTATTATTGTGCAACTTAGGAACACCAAAGTTGGAAAGAACATGCTGTATGTGCTGATAAGTAGGAGTATCTTGTCTTTGAAACCCTCGTTTAACTTTGGCATGTTACCAAGAGAGGGTAGTAGAATCATTCCTAATAGAAAATAATTGAGCAACATGATGGAGATTGTGATTAACAAAATGATTGGCTTTGTGAGAAAATTCTTCATATAGACAACTTGAATCCTTTTTGAAAATAGGAGACCACCAGATGGAGTGCATTGACAAAGAGTCCAAGCTTAACTGGGTAGGTTTCCATTGCAAAAAACCTTTAAGTTGACTCCAATATCACCAAATTTGCTTGAACAGGAAAGAACCTAAAATCTTTTGAGAACCTCCACTGATGATCCAATTGCTTCAATGAGTGTTCTTCCATCTACGGTGATTACCACGACAAGAAATATTATGCCTAAAAAGAATCTTCCGAGCTTCATTACCTTCTATATAGTGAGTGACCCACTTGGGGGCCAAGATAATACGTTGGTGCTCAATAGAGGGGAGGCCCAAGCCCCATGTTCCTTGCTTAAAATGCAAATATCCCAAGAAACTCAATGAAAGGCTTTGTGATTATCCTTATCTCCCCATAAAAAATTCCCAAGAATTTTGTTGATGCTTTCAAAGGAAGATTTGGAAAGAGCCATGAAGGAAGAGTAGTACACAGGAGTGGAGCTTAGAATATGATTAGCTATGATAAATCTACCTACAAGAGATAAGGGTTTAGAAGCCCATTTTCAAAGCTTTATGTTTCACTTTTTCCATCACATTATTCCATAAGGTAGTGGGAGTAGAGAATAAAGCCATCGGGATACCTTAAAGGGTGAAAACATCTGTAGGAGAAAGCCACTTAATATTATATTGCTAAGTCCAAGTAGACCTTAGAGAGAAGCTAGACCGAGTAGCTTGCATTTTGTTCTAATTAATTTTAGCTCTTGAGGCTCTACAATAGATGTTAATGTAATCCAAGGCAGTGTTAAAATTATTATGGTCCTTAGGCAAGGTGAGAAAAGTGTCATATGCAAATTGGCTATAAACGAGATCTTTTCCCTCTTGTAGAAGAGAGATACCTCTTAACCTCATAGAATTGTTGTGAGCTTTAAGAACAACTCCAAGAGCATCAACAACAAGGATAAAAAGATAAGGAGTTAAAGTGCATTGATGTTGTACTTATTTTTGAAGCTCAATAACCTTAGAGAAGGTTTTGTTAATACAAATAATTGAAGAGGCCTATGATAAAATAAGATCAATATGTCTATCAAAAATAATACCTAAGTTATGATGCTTAACCACACTTCTTAAAAAGGACCAATCAAGCATGTCATAAACTTTCACAAAATCGAGCTTAAGAAGAATGGCTTTTTGATCAGTGGAAGAAGCCGAATGTAAGCTCTCAATAGTAGTACCAACATTTTCTAATTTTTACTTGCCTTAAACAAATCTAGTTTGCTCTTTGTTGATGAGATGAGGAATAAAAGGTTTTAATTTATTGGCTATAGCTTTAGCAACAATTTTGTAGATAACATTTAAAACAGTGATAGGGCACCAATTGCTAATGCACATATGATCTCCTAACTTGGGTAGAAGCTTAATAATACCAGCATTGATCACTTTGCCAAAAGAACCTTTCCTAAGAGCTTCCTTATACACACTATAGACAACATCTTAAAGAGTGGGATAGAATTTCTTGAAAAATTTTCTAAGATCATCCATACTAGGGGCTTTTCCATCGTGAAGTTGTTGAAGAGCCTTACCAATATCCTATTTAGAAAGAAGAGTAGCATCATTGAGGATGGAATGATTAAAAGGAGTAATAACTTCTAAGCAGGTATTAACTACAATGGGATCAATATCTTATTTACAAAAATTAATAGAGTAAAAATCAAAGAAAGCTTGTAAAATGTCAATCTTGGAAGTAAAGATAATATCATTGACTTGAATAGCTAGGATTTTAGGGGATGGGAGTTCCCCTTTGAGGAGACACAAAAAATCTTTAGTAGCCTAGTCACCCATATGAAGCCAATAAAGATGGGCGTGAAGGTAAGCACCTCTAGCTTCATGATGATCCATAATACACATGTTCTCCTTGGCAATTTGCAAATGACAAAATTGAGCCTTAGTAGCTTCACCTCTATTAATAGCATTTTGTAATAAAGAGATTTTCTTATGAAGGTTGGACTTATGAGAATTTAGTTAAGAAGCCACCAATTTACCCACATGTTAAGAAAAACGCTATAGGTGAGTATAAGCATTAGTCCACCAATCAATCCAACTATCCTCTCCAAGGAATTTAGGATGTAGATTCCATATTTGTATCAATAAAGAGCATAGGGAGCTACTGTGAAGAAAGGTAGTGTTAAAAATAAAGGTCATTGGAAGAGTAGGAGTAGCCAGAAAGGAAAAGAGACCAATGAATAGGATAATGATAAGATAGAACCTGGGTATAATATGCCTTAACAGGAGCATTGTTGGTGGTAGTAAATTGAATAGAAGCATTCACAGACATGTAGACCCGATCCAACCTAGAAGAAATGTAGGAGTCTCCATGTCTAGCATTGCTCCAAATAAACCAATTAGAAGTACTAAAAGAGGGGCAATTTCCATTAGTTTTTTGCAAGTTCAGTTTTCTCTTCAATGAAAGCCAAAAGGATAGCTCAATGTTTTCTAAACCACCTCTCTATCCTCCAAACTTATCCCCTGGATGCTCAATCATATTAAAGTCTCATGCAATGATCCAATTAGTTGCAGGTAAGTTATGCCCAAGCCAATTCTAAAAAAGCTTCCGGTCATGCAAGCCACAAGGAGTGTAAATGAAAAGAAAACCCAAAATTTCATTAGCATATTGTAACCAAACCCAACAACAATGCCCTAAATTATCACAACCATGATCGATAACAAACTCCTGTCACTTATTGTGAAGAAGAATTATAGCTCCCCCTTTATCATGCTCATGGTGAGAAGAGATATAATAACTACTGGGAAAAATACTCTTACAATAAGTTTGAAGTTGGAATCCTTGGATTTCAACTTCTTGAATATAGGCAAGATCTAGGGTATGCCGACAAATATCATCTTGGACTATATATCTTCTATGGGGATCCAAGAGTCCCTTAACATTCCATGAAAGTCACTTCATTATGGATGTGAAGATGAAGGAGGATCTTCGTCAACTACTAAAGCCTTAAAAGAATTCTCAAAAATCTATTCACTAAAGAATGATGAGCACTTGTTCTTCTACTAGCAAATTGATTAGCATTAGCAACAATTGAGAATCGGTACCCTTTAGAAAAATCACTAAAGATAGGATTATCATGTGTGACTAAGGCATAAGATTTTTAGGTAACTTGCTCCCAGCCACCAGTAGCATCTTTTGGAGCTCCTTCTTGGTTAAGAGGATTCTTAGTAACATTGGTAGCCTCAATATTCATGTCTTCCACATTTATCATCTTAGGGTTCGAAGAAGAAGGATTATCCAAGGGATGCACCTCAATACTATCATTGCCTATACCTTAGATATATTTTTATCTTTTAATTCTTTACTAACTTGTTTAGCTAAAATTCTCTCTTCAATCTTGGCCAGTAGCTTTGGATATTGAGCTTTTTGATGATTAGGATCAAGAAAATAATAACAATGATTTAGGAGCATAAGATATGAAATATTTTGCACAAAATTCTTTCCTTTCACATTAAATTCCAATGAGTCAGGTCATTGGTTTTACATATTAATTTTGACACACATTCATCGAGTTGGTCTTGGACAGAAACTTGATAAGGACTCCATATCAATAACCTTCCTAATTTGTGTAGTAAGAATGTCAACATGTGGAGAAAAGTATGATGGGAGTCTTGGGAATTCTATCTAGACAAGCAAAATACATTTGGTTTCTTTCTCTAGGTTAAAATCCTACTTCCAGGGTTGATGTATTAAAAAGGATCCACAAATGTTCCAAATAGACTATTGTTTCATAAAGTCTACCATAGCCTTGGTTTCAAAAGCAAAAAGAAAAGACCCTCTAGCAAGATTAGAAGCCAAGGTTAATCTAATGTTTCAAGGTTTCCAGAACTTTTTAACCCACTCTTAGAAAATTGAGGCAGGAGGATTCCTACTAGTAAAAAAGCCTATTGCATAAAGATGAGTGAAGGTTTGAACATTTTAGTCAAAGATGTTTTTAGGAAAGTCAAAAAATAATACACTGTTGTTATCATCCATATTAGTAGTATTCTTAGTGGGTTGCAAATCACTGTTGGAGGAGTCCATTACTTTCAATTTTTTCCCTTCAACATCAAAGAACAAAGAGATAGTTTGGGTCATGTAGACCCCTTTTGGCCCTAGTCCAAACGCTATAGGGAATTAGAGCAAAGAGTGATTTAAGAA
Organism: Gnetum montanum; assembly: GCA_015680685.1. Classification (NCBI taxonomy): domain Eukaryota; kingdom Viridiplantae; phylum Streptophyta; class Gnetopsida; order Gnetales; family Gnetaceae; genus Gnetum; species Gnetum montanum. The sequence continues at coordinate 15,005 of MNCI01012907.1, forward strand.
AAAAAAAAAACAAAAAAAGGAATAGAATTATTGAGAAGCTTGTTCACTAAAGGGTAAGAGGTAGGCATAGGCACTGCACCACTCACCTAGAAACCCCCACCAATCTCAGTCATTGATGGAAGCAAGTCCCATGAATTAGTGCTCAAGCATGATCCCACTCCTCAATAGCGAAATGCATGATATAGCTGCACCACTTAGAATGATGAGTCTAGTTGCAAAAGAGCCAATCATCACTGTAGCCATGGTATCAACAAGCCAACAACCTTTTGTCAAAGATTCTGGTAGCCATAATACTGACAAGCCACAATTAGTCTCGTCGAGCAAACCAGTATTTTCTGTGAGAAGATGCAATGTGACGAAGCCTACAGTTTCTTGTATCATAAGATCACACTATGTTTGTATTTATAACATAGTCTCTCTTGATTTTTTGGTGCTTAACATTAGTAAGGCTAGAGAATCCAAGTTAGAACTAGTGCTCAACTTTAGTAATGCCCAGATTACAAGTAGAAAAGAGTACAAGAAACATTGAGTTAAATAGTAACTCAATTTTATGTTTACTAGTTTTCAAAAAAGCAAAAGGGGAAACATCAATTTTTAAAAAATAAAAAATGAAAACATCAAAGAGAGAAGGAAAAAATGCAAGATAACTTGTTGTCAACTCAACAATCTCCACCTTGATAGCAAACTGACTTTACCTTGCACAAAAAAATTTATCACCTTCCCTACAAGCCTAAGAAGTCTAAGCACCACTTGAATTTCTTTAACAGTACTACCTTTGTTAACATGTCTGCACAATTTTGACTTGTATGAATTTTCTCAAGTAGTACTCCACCTTCTTCAATAACCTATCTTATCCCATGATATTTGGTGTGAACATGTTTTGTTTAACTTTGATGAATTGTATTCCTGGCTAAATATATAACACTTTGATTATCAAAAAATATTTTGACTTTTTTCTTTTTGATACCCAACTCACCCAATATGCCCTACAACCAAATAGCTTCCTTACAAGCTTCTGTAGCAGTCATGTACTTTGCTTTAGCGGTAGAAAATGCTACAACTGATTGTAATTTTGACATCCAACTAATTGGACCTACTACAAGAGCAAAGACATAACCTATGATGGATCTGCTCTTATCTAAGTCACTTGCATAATCAGAATCAAAAAAACCCATAATCTCACTGTTATCTTTATTATAGGTGATACAATAATTCTTAGTGCCTAATAAATAACAAAGCACCCATTTTATTGCAACCCAATGATTTTTACTTGCGTTTGTCATAAATTTACTAATCATTCCAATTGTAAAAGAAATATTTGGTCTTGTACATACCATGGCATGCATTGAACTTTCTACTATGTTTGCATAAGGCATACTGAACATATACTACTTTTCTTCTTCTGAACTGGGACTTAAATTTGAAGAAAGCTTGAAATGAGTAGCAAAAGGGGTACTTATAGATTTAGCATCCATCATATTAAAATGAATGAGGATTTTCTGAATATATTTTTCTTATGAAAATCATAGCTTACCATTTCTTCTATCTCTGTGTATCTCTATGTCCAAGATTTGATTTTCTACTCCTAGATCTTTCATATCAAATGTCCTAGAAAACTGAGCCTTTAACTATTTGATTTCCAACATAATTTGGTTTGCAATAAGCATGTCATCAACATATAACATCAAAACTACAAACATACCATTGGCGCTAAATTTAAAATACACATAATGGTCATAGTCACCTTTTTGATATGTGATTGGTTTTGTTCCATCTAAAAATAATACAAGTGTAACATAATCATCAAACTTCTTAGGAGGAATACTTTTGTAGATCTTCTTAGAGGATATGAAACTATATTTCTTTCTATCTCTTCATTTGACAAACCTTCTTCAAGCAATTAAAGCTATTTCTGTTGTCTATTTGAAGATGATTGAGTCTCTAACTTAACTAGCTGATCATTAGGTACATTTATTTGTTCTTGTTCAACTTTTACTTTTTGCTTAATACTATTAGAGGATTCATGAAAAACTATATCTCGTAGATGATTTTATAGTTAGTAGGATCCCATAATCTATACCCCTTAACATCATCTCCATAGCCAATAAAGATATACTTTCTAGATTTTGGATCTAATTTTGAACATTGATGTTTTGGAACTAGAGCATATGTAGTACAACCAAAAACTCTAAGAAAATAATAATAAGAAGAATGACATGTCCATACCTCTTCTGGAGTTTTACAATTTAGTGTAGTTGTTGGTGATCTATTAACTAAGAAACATGCTATTGAAATAGCCTTTGCCCAAAATTCTTAATCCAAATTGGCATTACTCATCATGATTCTTGCCTTTTCAAGAAGAGTTCTATTCATGCATTCTACAACTCCATTTTGCTTAGGAGTATAGGCCACTGTCTTATGTCTTTTAATCCTAACTTCTCTGCAATAATTTTCAAGCTCTATAGAGTTGAAATCTCCTCCATTATTTGTTCTCAAACATTTAATTGATTTACTTGTGCTCTTTTCAACCTAAGCTTTAAATTGTTTAAAAACACCAAAACATCATATTTATTTTTCAACTTATAGACCCAAACTTTCCTAGAAAAATCATCAATAAAGCTAACAAAATGTAAATGGCCTCCATGTGATGCCTTAGGTGACAAACCCCATACATCTGAATGTATATAATCAAGAATATCTTTGCTTTCATTCCTCCCTACCTTAAATTTATTCCTTGATTACTTTCCAAAAATACAATGTTCACAAAATCTTAAATTCAAAGATTTTAGTTCTAGGATAAAATTACGCTTTATCAAAAGTTGTAATCCTTTCTCATTCATGTGACCCAAATGTTGATGCCATAGATAAGAAGAACCTAGATTTTCAACAAAAGTTGAATTAGCAAAGTTTCTTTTTGTAGCATCTTGTAACTTGTAAATATTGTTATCACATTTATTAGCTTTCATCACTACTAAGGCCCCTTTGATAATTTTCAAAATGTTCTTACCACCCTTAAAATCATAACCTTTTGAATCTAATGTTCCTAAAGAAATTAATTTCTTTTTCAGATTACGTACATGCTTTACATCTTTTAGTATTCAAACAACACCATGAAACATTTTAATTCTAATTCTTCCCTTTCCCACAATTTTACACGAATAATCATCACCAAGGTATATAACTCCATCCTTATATGATTCATAATTGATAAACCAATCTCTATGTGGACACATGTAGTTAGAAGTACCAGAATCTAATAACCAGTTATCATGATATTAAATACTAGCACAAGTAGCAAGAACTTCATCAACAATCATACCTAAATCCTGAATTACTGAATTTGCTTCTTTGGATTTTTCATCAGATCCCTTATTTTGATCTTTTTGTTTGTTCCAACAGTCCTTTTTAAGATGTCTAGTTTTACTATGATACCAACATCTTGCTTTACTTTTCTTACCTCTTAATTTTGATCTTTCTTTGGATGATTCAACTCTTTTTGTTGTTCTTCCCCTTTTCACCAAAGCATTAGAAGCTTGCTTTGAAATTGAAGTAGATGCTCTCTGAATTTCTTCCTATAACAAAGTTGCAATAACTCCTTCCAAGGATATATAATCCCTTCCATACATTAATGTTGTGACAAGAACACTATAGCATGATGGTAATGATTTAAGTAAGCAAATTGCCTAATCCTCATCATCTATATTAACATTTGATGAGTGGCGAGGTACCCCTACACTCAACTATACGAATACGAGCGTTCACGCATGATCTGGTCGAACTCCGTGGACATGCTAGTTGTGGTATCTAGATCATTACAGGTTGATTGTAGTTCACTGTCTTCCCACCTGGACTAGTATTTGCTTTGTCACATGTGGTTTAGTCCAGAGTGAG
>MNCI01012907.1:19171-41186 GCA_015680685.1 Gnetum montanum
ACTGGGTTACCAAGTAGTCATACTTAAATGCTCGTGATTAAGTCATACTCATTCCACATTTAACAACAGGAATAGTAAATGATGATAAAGAAATATTAACTAAGAAAATAATAAATAACAATAAAAATTAATAATAACAATTAACAATTAAAACTAAGTGAATGCTGCAATGATGAAGTAATCTCGATCTTTATTTCTGGTCATGTGTGCGTCCAAGTACGTCACACTCGAATAAAGGTGCCGTACAATTACAAGCATCACACTGCGGGCATGCACTTGGGAAAATAATCTAACTCCTATGGAAACAAAATGCAAGGGCTTCACTACAACTACTAGAAAAGATGCCTAAGAGAGGCATGAGCCCTCATATTTATAGGCCAGAATAGGTGCTGCATAAATGGGGCCACGTTGACGCATGGGAGGATGCGTCGATGGGGCTGCATCGATGCGGCCACGTATATGGGGTCCTGTATACGCGGCCTAGTAAACACGACAACCAATTTACACTTCATCAACATCCAAGTCTAACAACTTCTTTACATAAGAATTGAAAGTATTTATATGTTCACGGATACTTACACCTTCTTTCATCTATAATGACCAAAATTTAGACTTAAGTTGGATGCAATTTGAAGAGTACTTTGTCATAAACAAAGATTCTAGCTTTATCCATACGTTTGTCATAGAAGTTGCTCCACCAACATTGTACCTCACTTCATCTACCAAGTACAAATGCATGGTAGTGAGAGCCTTCAAAACAATTTTGTTGGCGACCATTTGGGATGCGATTGCCAACGAGTGTCCTCGAATAGGATTTAGGTGCTTGCTGGTCTCTGGCAACACCAAGGCCCAGATACCTCCAAATAGACTCAGTAGTTAATGTGAGTATGTGTGTGTGCTATTGCGGCGTGCGGTTGTGAAAAATGAAATGATTGCGTTGTGTGTAAACTACGAATGACTTATCTTAAAGAGATTCAGCCAACTTTTCCAAGTACTGCGAGTTGTTGAGAATTCCTATTTTGTTTAATTGCCTAGTCTACGCGGTCCTTATAATACCTACTTGTAACAAATAAAATTTTGCAAAAACATTTGAGCACAACTCTGCGAATCTACTTCTAATTTTTCCCAGAGAAAGAGATAGTTCCACAAGAAAACTAGAAATAGAGCAAGATTCGATGGAAATAGACAGAAAAGAAAGTAGATTTGTGTGGACCTCAAATATTTGAACAAGGTAAAATGACACGAGTAAACACTTCGCAATAAAGCTATCCCAAATTCAATAACTACGAATTGTTCAAACTTCCAAGGCTCAAATAAAGAATTTCTTCAAGACAATCCTACTATGCTACCAAAAAATTGCTACGTAAACTACCACGTATGAGACTCCATTTTGGCTAGATAATGGACGTCAACAATTGCATTCAATAGAACCTTCAAAAGACTTGACAATTTCTGATTAAAATACCACAAAGACTCACTTTAAAGATAAAATAAAGCTATTTTGGTCCCATCAAAATACCAAGGATTTTCTAAACCCTCTTGACTATTGAATCGTTCAACTGCATGACTACAAGCAGAGGCTCTCTTATAATGATCTCAAAAGCAGTTCCTATACGTTGCACAATAATAAAATTTACTATTAAAATTCTCTTAAGGCTTTTAAACACAAGCGCTTCTATGGCAAAATTTTAACAGAAATTTTCTATCGGGCAACAAGAACGATAAGAGCAATCTAAAAATCCCAAAATTACTTGCCAAGGATGATACTATCTAAACCACTAGCTAAATAATTTAAACAAAATAAAAAAAAAGCATAACTCACAAGACCATGACAAAGAGGCTGAAATCTTTTCTTTAGCAAGTAATCTTACAAGCAATCTTTCACAATGTCTTCCAAGAGTGTGTCTCCGAGTGAGAGCTCCCAAAAGTGTGATCCAAGTGAGAGCCCAAGTGTCATCCCAATGTCTACTCCAAAGTGTGATCCCTTCTTCTTACCCCTGAAGACTTTTTATAGGGTTCAAAGGTAGGTAGGTAAGTTACAAAATATCTTGGGTGGTTATAACCACCATAGAGAGAAAAAAGCTGCGGGTGACAAGTGTCCTATTTAGGTGCCAGTGTCTTCATTCAGTTGCCAAGTGGTCACCATGGAGACAAAAAGGCTATAGTTGACAAGTGGCCTTGGTGGTGGTTATAACCACCATTTCAATTGACAAGTGTTCAATTCACATGGGACTTTGAACAATTGTTGCACAAATTCCCTTTTTAAAGCATAAAATATTTTATTGTTATTTAAATCATAGTAGTAGAGATAGTAACCATGGAGTTGTTGCATACATGGATGGGTTAATATATAAATATGTATGTACATATGTAATATTTATCCATCTATCTTATGCTTGGGACCCATGGTTTACTTCTTGCCTGCCATTAGCCTCCTCTGTCTATCCAAATCATCTGCGAGTTGAAGGATTTGAACCTGCAAAATGCATTAAACCGAAACGCTATGCCATGGTAGTTATATCCGATAACAATTCTAACATAAATGGTGGGACCTCCACATATTGATTCAAAAATTTTTCTTAAATAATTCCTGCCAAAAACGCGGTGAATCCCAGCTTAGATTTTTTTGTTTTTGCCGTAATTCGTGGATAGATGTTCAAAAAGAAAGGATGCAAGCCCAGATCCAGTTCCTCCACCTACAGCGTTGAAAACCAAGAAACCCTAAAGACCGGTGCAGTTGTCAAGTTCTCAATGGTAGACATCGGCAGAGTCCCCTGTACCCATTTTCGTGATTGCCACAGCTGCGCGTTTAGACAATGCCGTGCCGGTGTCACTATCGTCCTCCCCGCCGGCGCTCACCGTGGGATTTCTGATCACGAAGTACACATTCTGCGAAAATGCATTCCACCTTTCTGTATAGGTGATGTCACAATCACCTTATGAAACTGAAACTTTATTACTCTACAAGACTTAGAAGGCTAGGAGTTGCTGTTTCAAGATTGAAGACACCGTCAGTTTGAATTTCTTGGATCAGATCCTCAACGCAGCAAAGGCACCTCAATTTGCTAGTTTTTCACTGCAGAATGGCAGTCCTTGCTGAATCTTCTAGGCAACTGCCACCGCAAAACAAGGCCCTACCGCACAAAATGCTCCATTTTTTTTCTAACAGCACCATTCGTTACCATAAAACAAGATCCTACCGTGTTTTCATACTCCTTTGTCATAAATTTGTCTGGTATGAATTGTAGAGCATTTTCCCACACTCTCAGATTTCGGCCGATGGCCCAGACATTGAAGATGATTCTGGATCATTTGGTAGATGAAGTTGTAGAGTTTCCTTGATCATGTAGTTCAAAACGTTTTCACACTCTTCACTTGGTTGAATATGAAAAAAAATAATAGTGTCATTTTTTTTACGATTATTCCATTCCAATTCATGAATGCTTGACCCCTCGAATTGGGCCCGTGAAAATCCTTGGCTTGGGATCGTGAAAACCTCTAGAAAATCTATCTTTGTTTATGATGGTGCAGGGCCAGATTCCTCTTGCCACTTTTTTCTTTACTTATAGGTAGATAGATAGATATATATGATCTTAGGGCGACTGTGTTGGGGACTCGTTCCCTACTAAAGCCATTGTATAAAAGAATTTATACAATGAGAACAAGGACAGTAAACGTTTCACAACACACTTATGTTCAGTGCTTTTTATATCCTAAGGTATTTCATTTCTGGAGCGATTCCATGTCAAATTTCTTGGTGGAGCTTCTCCATGATGCCCAAATTTCTTACGATCTCACTCGTCACCCACTCCAGAGCTGAACTCAACCATGCCACCAGGAGCATCATTTTTTATCAAAACCTCTTGTTGTAGCACCTTGAAAGCATTCTCAAAAGTATCAAATGTCCATGGCTTCCCAATAAGAACTCTCGTGTCTTTGTTGCAGATGAAGTAATCAGGGCTACCCCACCATAAGCTAGAGAAATATCTACAATTGACACACCATTTTCTTTTGACTCTAGATAAACCCTCATGCCAGCATGCACAATTGCAATGTCATCATCCCTTGATTTTCAAAACATTCAATTCAGCAACATGGGTAGCTGTAATAAGAACATTGTACTGCATCCTCTTGAAATCCAACTTCATGGTTAGTTAACTGTTGCAGAATTCTTCACAACAAAGAGCATAATCCTCCTTGAACAGTTTCAGTTCATTAGGATTCTATACCTCACTATTTACAAATAAGTCCACCTGTCCCATAAAATGGCCAAAATGTGCCAACAAATTTCCTCCCAAGTTTCATCATTCATAATACAAGGTGATGAGTCACATTCATGGGGTGCATCGATTGATTCCATCAACGTGTACGTGTTGATGTAGGGTTTAATGCATTGACGTGTACATGTTGACGTAGTGTCTTCTATCACCTATATAAATGCATGCACTAGTTGCATTTATGGCACCCATTATTTAGTATCATAGCGAATCTCTTGCATGTTGTTCATTTAATAGTTAGAATATTTTCTAAGTACTTGTAGTAGGAGTGAGAAGTGTACATATCTTTATTTGAACATTGATGTACTTGACCATCTTGGTGTGACTAATAATAAAGATGAGCTTTCTTTACAAACCTTGTAGCATTTGGAATTAGCTTAATGTTTACTTAATGCATTTATTATTTGAATAATTTACTTTAATACAAAAAATTAAATCATGAAATAGAAATTAATTAATACACATAAGTATGACCATTTCAAGGATACGTTAACGTTTGGTAATCCTAGTAGCGCTTAATGCTTGGTGATCTAGTAATGTTGTAACATGGTTCAGGATGTGTATGGTAAATGAAAACATATGCTTATATTAGGATTTGTTAAGCTATTAGTTAGTTATTAGATGAATAAAATAGTTAATTACTTTATTTTCTAGCACTTAGGTGGTTGAAACAATAAAAATAAAATGATAAAAGTCATATGCCTCAGTTATATTTAATCATACACTTACACTTCACAAGTGAAATTTAGAAGACAATAATCACATACATTAAATTCACTTCCTAGACCTAGTATACTTAGAGAGCCAAAGTTTACAGAATTCGACTGGATTGCTTAGTGAACGCTAGTGATTTGTATAGTTGGGCAGAGGGACTACTCGCTCCTCATCATTGGCACATGATGAACCGCGATATTGCATCCGTGATATCGGATCAACCATGCGATGTTGGATACCCGATATCACGACCTACCTCCTTGCCTATAAATAAGAGGTGGTGCCCTTGGTTTCCACATTAGAAAGTTAGTTCTTTAGCCAAACTCTTGCCATTTCTTCCCCCCAGAGTTAGAATTATTTCTGCGTGCCTGCAGTAGGAGTCATAGAGTGAACAGATCTTTATTCGAGCATTGTGTACCTGAGCACACTTTGTGTACGACAATAAAGATGAACTTTATGATAAACCTTGCAGCATATAGAATAGATTAATTAGCGTTAATTATTATTTAATTCTTTTCTAGTTGATTAATGATCTCTCTCAACCTACAACTCTCTTAGTTAAATATACTCAATACGATTACTTCGAGCATGCATGTGGCACTTGGTAACCTAGTAATGATTAGTGTTTGGTAATCCTAGCAACATTGCACTGGTTCAGGATGTGTATGGCAAGTGGGAATGGATACTGGTGTTAGGAGTAATTAGAACTTAGTTAATGGGTAGTTAAATTAGATTAGTTACTTAGTTATCTCTCTCCCCCTCCTTACTAGTGTAGGATATAAAACACATAAAAGCCATAAAAATCTTATGCCTCAAGCTTACTTAACCATACAACCGTGACATACAAGTAAGTTTGGAAAGACAATGATTAACCAACTAGTTATTGTTCCACAAAGGTGCATAAGCACTTAGTCCTTGGAATTCAACCGGATCGTGCATGAGACGCTCATATTTGTATGGTTGAGCGTAGGGGTACCTCACCGCTCATCATTGGTGCTATTGCCGAGGACTTAGTTTTTTGTGTGCTAAGTAGAACTTAGGAAATCATTCACATCGTTGGAATAGACCCTTAAGGTTGGTTAAGGAAAGATAATAGTACATTGCACACTGAACAAGATAAGATGTCTTCTTCTTTGCACAAAAGCACTTCACCACCTAGGACTAACACAAGAAGCAATCGACGGTAGGATACACATGACATTGATTTGCCAATCCCTCAATAGTTTCGTGTGGTATATATTCATCTCGATGAATATGTACCCGAATTCACCTTTATTCTCCACCAAGAAGAACAGTTGCGTTGGCATGACTTGGAAGGTAACATAGTATTACCTCCTGACCGTTCAGTCCCAAGTATGCTTCTTCATGCTCTCAGACCAATAGGCATGCAACACTTACACGCAGAATACATTGTGTAGGACTATGATTCAAGAGACTATCATCCCATAGAGGTGCAACATCAAAGGGATTTGCAACAGGAGAGACACCATAAGTCTTTGAAGGGAAAATGGTCCAAGGATGCCCCCCACATTTTAAGCGAAATTGAGGGTGATGAACCTGCCTCAGGTAGTCACCCACATAACAATGTTCCTCCCCTTGACTTGGCCAAGGGGTTGTGTATTAGAATCTTTATTCTACTATTCATAACCCAGGTGCTAATACCAATGGACACAAAGTATCCAAAAAAGGAACAAGGACAGATGACAAAGGTGGGCATTCTGATTGCAATCGCGGTCGAGGTAGAGATCACCGAAGAGAAGGTAGTAGACACCATCATGGTGGCACTTCTCCTTCTTCTTCACCTTCATTATCTCCTTCACCCTCTCTTTCAGTGTCCAGACATAGCCATAGAGAAAAAAATCATGAGGATAAGGGCAAACAAAGTGGAAGTCACAGACGAAATAGCCAAGACAGAGGATGAAGGCACTCTAGGGAATCATGATATAGAAGATGGGAGAGTAGGGAACAGTGTAGGCACCATAGATGGCACGAATGAGATGATCATGATGAACCCCTACTCACTACTCGAAGCATGCTAGACATAACTGAGGCTGTGAGAGTTCCAAGAAGGCAAAAGATAGTAGGATCAAGAGGTTAGACATGAATAACATCCTACGATTTGAAGGGGGATATAATGTTGATCCTCAAAATCGCTTACAAGAATTTCACAATGTGTGTGCCTTGCAAAACATAGAAAATGAGTGGTAAAAACTTAAGTTGTTCCCATGGACACTAATAAAAGAAGCTAAAAGCTAGTACCAGTCCTTAGAACTAGAATCCATTCGTAGGTGGAGTACTATGTTAGAATTGTTCAATGATAAGTACCAAACGTACTCTCGGGTGTCTAACCTATGAAAGCAAATCCAAGGATGGAAACAAGAAAGTCATGAACCCTTGGATGTTGCCATGGGCCACTATTATGCACTTTTACATCATTGTCTTGGCCATGGCTATTTGCAGCGGGATTAGCTATGCCATCTTGTAGATGGGCTTAGGCATGAAACGAGAAGAACCCTTGGGACTTATGCCCAAGGAAGGTTATCTGAGCTTAGGTCGCATCAAATTCATAGACTACTAGAGCAAGTTGCTAAGGAAGAAGGTGAGCTATGAAAGAGAGAGAGTGTGAAAGAATATAATTGAGATCCTTCCCTTCGGAAGAAGGGAGTAAGATTTTGTGAGGATGAGGAAGAGTCATCACTCAAAGAGATGGTGAATAGGAAAACCTTTCCTACCCAAAAGTTAGCATCAGAAGTATCGGCAAAGGTAGACCAAATGTGGGACTCCCTGGATAGTAGTTTTCAAACTATTCTCAAAGTAGTAGAGGAGCCTAGAGAGTGAGGTAGTGATCGTGACAAAAGAAAAAAGAGAGAAGTAGAAAATGCACGTAACAAGGGTAAGGGTAAAGTTGCTATTATTGAAGAGGTTGTGGACTCAGATATAGACAATGATAGTGGATGCGAGATATGTCAATATGACCATCCTAAGGGATGTTGCCCTATCATTTCACATCTACAGGAGTCTGGGATGTATGCACTTATTCCACGATTAAACAAACAACAAACATCTCGACGGTTACCTTATCCCCAAGGTAACCCAAGGCATTTTCACCAACCTTTAACGTATTATCCAAGTAGAACTCCACCATAACCAATTAAGCAACATCAATAGTGGTAGCACCCACAATCATGGGGAATGCCACTAGTAAGGCAACAATATCCTTACCAGCAACCTAACTCATATGGATATTACGTGCAACATCCAATCTCTCCACGTGACTCTATTGGTCATGTTACTCTCCAACATCACTACCAAGCCTGCGAGTACTATAGGACTCCTTCTCCTAGGGGCAATATTCCACAAGTGTACCAACCTTCAAATCCGGCTGCATCTCTTCCACTAATAGCTCCATTACCACCTGCTCCAACAATGCAAGGTGAACTCCTTGCTCAGCCACAACAACACAATGCCACAAGGGCTGTGAGTCCTCAACGTACTATTGGTTCTAACAACCATATGAAGAAAAAACCTTTCTTCAGAACCAACAGTCCAACCAAGCCTTTGCAACCCCAAGTGGCTGAGTCCTTGGATGTCTCTGTATCAAATAAAGCTTCAGAGCCCCCTTCGAGCCTAACACTACATTCAACTCATACGATCATGTTAACACATGTCATTACTAATTGGATGAAGGTTGGCCACCTTTCCAAGAAATTCTTTGATCCTGGGAGTCCCCCAATATATCTACAAATCACTAGGAATGAGCCATGCGAAGCTTTTTTGGCTTCAGGTGCTGGTGTCAACATAATATCCCAAGAAATGTATAAGGCCTGGAACCTGACTCCATTAAAAAAAGCAACATTCATTTAGAGTTGGCCGACCAGTCCATCACTGTTCCCTTGGGATTAGTGGAGGACATTATTACCNATTCTCTTTTTGTTGCGAAGCAAGTCTTGTGTTGATGATTACCAGTTTNAACGGTAAGGGGGACTTCCCAATCATAATGGGAAGGGCATGGCTAAGCACTATTGGTGCATGCCTAGGAATCTGCGATCTTTCCCTGGAAATATCTAAGGAAAATAATTTCAGAAAGATTAAGAAGAAGAAAGTTCCATGCATCGCATACAGTGGCACAGGGTGTAATTGCGTGTAGAGATCATGGGTTGTGCAAAGTTTAACATTGCCTGTATGCAATCAGTGTGCACAAACGATCAATATACAAAGGTGCCTATATGCAGTAGCCACATGACAAGACAACACCCAGTGGCTGACAGCTGATCAAGAAAGCAGCTCACTTATATGCATGGAACTAACTCAGGGTTTGAATTGGGCTGACATAGATAGCATAGATGCATTAGAGCAAGTCCACCACCAGCTTCCCAGTCCTAACTTAGAAAACATCAACTAGGGAAAGCTGGAAATTCCTAAGAAATTTAAACAAGAGCCNAGTGGTCAAAAGCCTTCACTTGGTCATATTCAGAATTAACTAGAATAGATCCTAGGATATGTCAGCATAGGATTTACACTGACTTCTCCATGAAGCCTTGAAAACAACCACAGAGGCAATTGAACCCAAAGTTGAAGCAAGTAGTAAAAGAAGAAATCGAATAGGTTCTAAAGGTTGGGTTCATATACCCCATTACTGATAGCGAATGGGTTAGCCGCTTAGTAATCGTGCCTAAAAAGGGAGGCAAATGGAGGATGTGCATAGATTTTAGGCTACTAAACATGGCAACACTTTCCATTGCGATTTGTTGACCAAGTCTTAGACACAATTGTAGGGCATCACTATTATATTTTCTGGATGGATATAGCGGATACAGCCAAATATAAATAGTCCCAAAAGACCAAGCCAAAACTACGTTCACTAGTCCTTGGGGAATGTTTGCATACAAAAAAATGTCGTTTGGCTTGTGCAATGCCCCTGCAACATTTCAATAGTTAGTTCTAAGCATATTCCAGCAGCAGATAGGAAATGGTGTGGAAGTCTTTATGGATGAGTTCTCCACTTATGGAGCAAGCTTTGATCAAGCCTTGGACCAATTAGAGCAAGTGTTGAAAAGATGTGAAGAAACTAATTTGAGACTCAACTGGCAAAAAAGCCATTTGATGGTCCAAGAAGGCATAGTACTTGGGCATAGAATCTTACATGCAGGGATAGAGGCAGATCCTGAGAAAATCAAAGTCATCCAAGGAATTACCCGTTAACCAGAAACTATCAAAGACATTTCGTCATTCATTGGACACATTGGCTACTATAGGAGATTCATAGAGAACATTTCAAAGATTGCCAAACCATTGGTAGAGTTAATGAAAAAGGACATACCATTTGAGTGGACTAGGGAATGCAAACTACCTTTCCAAAGTCTGAAACAGAAGCTAGTAGAAACACCCATTCTACAAGCTCCTGATTGGTTCAAACCATTCCATGCATGATTGATGTGTCGAACTATGCCTTAGGAGCCATGCTTACATAGTTAGATAACTAGAAATGTCCTTATTACATCCACTATGCAAGTAAAAGTATCGCTAGTGCACAACTTAACTACACTACTACAGAAAATGAATTAATGGTTGTAGTGTTTGCAGTGGAAAAATTTAGACACTATGTGTTGGGGTACAAAGTATTCATACACACAAATCATAGTGCAATCCGATTCCTCATGAATAAGCCAATGGTAAGCCCCCATATTATACAATAGCTAGTAACCCTACAAGAGTTCAATTTAATGATGATCGATCATAAAGTCACTGAGAATGTAGTTGCTAATCATTTATCTTGGTTGCACTGGGACAACAAAGAGGATGAGTACCCAATTTCTGATGATTTCCTTGATGAGTTCCTCTTTGTTGGTGTAGTGAATAACCAACCACCCACGGAGACAAATTGGTATAGTAGAATTCTTACCTATCTCCTTACCCAAAAAACACCACAAGAGCTAGACCTTAAGAAGAAACAATAGTTTCTTCACAAAACCAAGTACTTTACGGAGATCAATGGACAACTTTACAAAGTATGTCTTGATGGCTTGGTTCGATGGTGTGTTCCTGATAGAGATCAATTGAGAGTTCTCCAAGATGTTCATGAGGGCCCTTGTGGGGGTCATTATGTTGGGAGATGAATGGCCATTAAGATCCTGCTTGCAAGATATTATTGGTCTATCTTGTTCTGGGATACCCATCAATTCATCCAATCTTGTGAGTGTTGTCAACGTGATGGGGGAATGACTGCTAGAATGGAGGGTCTGCAACAATGGATTCAACCATTAGAACCCTTTGACATTTGGGGAAGTGATTTCATGGGGCCCATTACACCAATGTCCAATGGAAAAGCTTACGTCATAGTTTCCGTAGACTACTTAACAAAATGGGCTGAAGCAGTTGCTATTAAATATTGCACATCATCTACAGCTGCATGATTTTTTGAACAACAAGTCGTCAACAAGTTTGGTGTACCACATGCACTTATCTCAGACAATGGTACACACTTCACAGGTGCAGCTTTTCGAAAGTTAATGCAATGCTTAGGGGTTGAGCATAAATTAACTATACCATACCACCCCCAAGCAAACGGTTAAGTCGAGGTCACCAATAGGGAGATTACTAAGATACTAACTAGAACCATTAGCAAGTATAGGTGAGATTGGAGCACTAAACTGAATGATGCTCTTTGGGCATACCGCTCCACATAGAAACTCCCTATAGGCTACTCTCCCTACGAGTTAGTGCATGGAAAACTTCCAACACTCCCTATCCAAATTGAGCTTTGTACACTAGCCACGGCATGTGACCTCAACCTTGACCTTGATCTATCACAAAAACAAAGGTTGATAACTCTTAACTTGCTAGATGAGAACCGACTAGCTGCCTTGTCATCTAATGAGTTGTACAAGACATTTAATAAACAACGTCATGACCTGAAAATTAGAAAAGTTAAGTATGAACCAGGAGATAAGGTTCTCTACTGGAACCCCACACATGTGTTACAACGTACCAAATTTCAAACACTGTGGGAAGGACCTTACATTATGTATGCAACTTTTCCTTCAAGGGCCATGACCATATATAAACCTGAGAGCCCAGATAAGAGACTGTTAGTCAATGTGCAATAAACAAAACCTTTCCATGAGTTTAGGATAGCCAAAACATATGCTACCTCTAAAGGTGGACAACCTTGCTCATTATTTTGAATCTCCTCCTTCCAAATCAGTCATGGGGGAGATGGCCACCTCTGCTAACCATTGAAGGTCCTTAGTTCTTTCTAATTTTTTGTTTTACACATTTTTATTTTGCACAATTCTTTAATATTTCTTATTTTTGTTTTACACCATTGTTCATATTTTTACCATTTCTTTGTGTGATTACTTTATTTTGTTCGTCATCCAATAAGTGTTCATTATGGTGGCATGAATAATACCATATTGATTGCTAATGTTTGGATTTTACCTTTGAAGTATGATGTTAATATTAAGGTATGGTTTTTTTTGATTAAATAGGCGATGAGTCCACGTTGTTCATGCATTTATAAAATCCTATGGTCTCCTTTGGCTTGGAACTGTACAATCCCTTTCTCTAATAAAACTGTTAACGAATTGGTGGCCGGGTATTTCTCAAACTAAGGAAGGACTCAAAGGATGAAAAGGGTGTGACTTCAAGGGCATTCTATGAATTTGTGCTAGCTATTCTCTTAAGTGCTTGGATGCTTTTTCTTTAGGTTTTCTGCCATTCTGACCATTCATAAAATCTTTGGAAGTTGAGTACATAAAAATAAGTCTGTGCATGGTGTGGTTCTCACTCAAAAAAAATAAAAAAATAAAAAATAAAAAACAAAAGTGAGAATTCAAAGCACACTCCTTAGACACAATAATAAACTTGGGCTACACACACTGGTTATGGCACTAGAAAGATATGTTACCCATGCCTGAAGGTTTCCTCTAACTAAGGCCCTTTCTCGCTTCCTGATTCTCCATCTCGCTCTCCTTGGAATGGTGGTGACTTTTTGTAGAGGCATTCTTGTTGCTTCAAGAGGATAGGTTGGTCAAATGTGTTGATGTGAGGTCATTGAATGTGGTTTGTTGAGCCTAGTTTTGAAATGAGTTCTACTTGGTCACATTAACCATAGAACACACATAAGGGACTTTACACAACCTTGTTCTTGGGTTTCCATTCCATTCTCTCCTCTCCAACTTTCTTTTCCATTTTCACCTCATTGCTGATTTTATCATTAGTCTGTATTTTGGTTGATGCATTATTTTTCCTTGGTAATTTCTTATGGGTAAGATTTTAACTCTTGCTTCCAAATGACATTCCTAGAGCCTATGGACTCTTTGATTTGTGGGTCTGTCAAGGAATCAAGGGCATGAGCCTACTTTGGGGAGGACCCACTGGCATTCCTTTTTGGTGCATTTATTAACTTCTTCTCCTTGAACAATTCCTGCAATCAACAAATTTTTGTTTCATCCCCATCCATGACATCCATTTTATTGGCATTACTGTTGTTACTTTTTCTCCATCTTTCTTATTCCTTATCTTTTTCCATCTTATCGCTATTGGAGGTTTGCTCTTAGTCATGGGGGCCTTGGCACAAATTTTTTAATTTTTCCTAACCCCTACACCTTAGGTAGTCACCAGTGTTAAATCTCTAGAATCAGTATCTATCATAACCACAACTCAGCTAATGCACTTTACATCAAGGCAAGGTATCAACTGCGTTGTGATTTATCTACCCTCGCTCATTTGTGACTGTGTTGTGTGTGCAGATGGCAATCATACAACAATGGATTGGACTTGGAGGAAACACTCAGGATGGACTGGAATTGGAACATTTACGAAAGAAGCAAGATTGGTGGTGTGGCTATGGACGAACAACGGAAGGTGCAATCTTGGCATCGGCAGCAACATACCTTATTCTTTTTTTTCTCTCTCCTTCTCTTCTAGCTGCCAAATAAGGCATGATGTCATTTATGTACAGTGTTCACCTTTATGGTCATGAAGACTAATGCTGTCATGTATTGTATTGTTGATCCATTCATTGGGCATGTTGAGTCTGTCACCCCATTCCACCGTCAATGGTCATTCAGTTAATAATCTCATACCTTCCCAATATTTTGTAAGGAACTCGAGGAAAAGTTTTCATTTAGTCATTGGGGTATGATGAACTACGATATTGCGTCTACGATATCAGATCAACCATGCGATGTCGGATACCCGATATCATGGACTGCCTCCTTGCCTATAAATAAGAGGCGGTACCCTTGGTTTCCACACTAGAAAGTTAGTCCCTTTGCCAAACTCTTGCCATTTCTTCCCTCTAGAGTTAGAATTATTTCTACATGCCCGTAGTAGGAGTCATAGAGTGAACGGATCTTTATTTAAGCATTGTGTACCTGAGCACACTTTGTGTACGGTAATAAAGATGAACTTTATGATAAACCTTGTAGCATATAGAATAGATTAATTAGCATTAATTATTATTTAATTCTTTCCTAGTTGATTAATGATCTCTCTCACCCTACAACTGTCTTAGTAAATAGACTTAGTACGACCACTTTGAGCATGCGTGTGGTGCTTGGTAACCCAGTAACGATTAGCGTTTGGTAATCCTAGCAATGTTGCATTGGTTCAGGATGTGTACGGTAAGTGGGAATGGATACTGGTGTTAAGAGTAATTAGAACTTAGTTAATGGGTAGTTAAATTAGATTAGTTACTTAGTTATCTCTCTCCCCCTCCTTACTAGTGCAGGATATAAAACACATAAAAGCCATAAAAATCTTATGCCTTAAGCTTACTTAACCATACAACCATGACATACAAGTAAGTTTGGGAAGACAATGATTAACCAACCAGTTATTGTTCCACAAAGGCACATAGGTACTTAGTCCTTGGAATTCGATCGGATCATGCGTGAAACACTCGTATTCGTATGGTTGAGCATAGGGGTACCTCACCGCTCATCATTGGTGCTATTGTTGAGGACTATTGGCCTTACATGGAGCACAATTGTAGTGAAGATCAAATGCTTAGGCAATGGTAGTGAAGATCAAATGCTTAGGCTACTATTGGCCTTACATGGAGTGTGATTGCATCTCCAAGGCCAAGATGTGTAGCACATGTCAATGGCATGATAACTTAATGCACATGCCACTCACTAAACTACATACAACGCAAATCATGTGGTCATTCCAACATTGGGGTTTGGACATCATAGGGCCTATAATGCCTAAGTTCTCTACAAGGCATAGCTTCATTATAACCATAATTGAGTATTTTGCAAAATGGGTTGAAGCTATTCCCCTTAGGCAAATGACCTCATAAAGAGTTTGCAAATTCATACTTGTCAACATAATGACCTATTTTGGTATACCCATGACCATAGTCACAGACAACGGGCCACAGTTTAGCAGTGCTAAGACCAAAGCCTTTTGCGAGTGGCTCCAAATTAAACATTCCTTTTTGTCAACCTACTACCCACAGGTGAATGGCCACGTGGAGGCCACAAACAAAGCCATCGTCAATCTTCTAAAGAAGATGCTTAGTAGCAACAAGAAGCGATGGCATGAGCAGTTGATCTATGCACTCTGGGCCTACTACATAACACGAAGAACTATAATAGGTAAGATGCTATAGAGCTTGGTTTATGGATCTAAAGAAATCTTTCCTCTTGAATTGCAGGTCCCATCACTCCATGTAATCCTCTCAAGCTTCATTGATGAGGCTCAACATGACAAGTTGAGAATCATGGATCTCAACTCAATAGAGGAGGAGCACATGCAAATGCTTGGTCAAATTGAGCAGTACAAACAAACACAATGATAAAAACATTATCATAATTAGCATCAGTGCTTGATCAAGAAAGGGGACTTGGTTCTCAAGGCCATTTGCGAACCCGAGGACAAATTCTTAGCCAACTGGGAAGGGCCTTTCTTGGTCATCAAGGCCTATGACAATGGAGCATTCAGGCTTGCTGACCATGATGGTAACAAATTGGCTAATCCAGTGAACTACTTGTATCTAAAGCCATACTATGCATAGCACATAGTGCCTCATCAACAACAAAGCAAGGTAAGAAATAGTATGCTATGACTATAAAATGATACAAATTAGTCTACTATGACTATAAACTAGCAAAGATCAATTTGCTGTGACTATAAACTAGCACATAACAGTCTGCTATAACTATAAACTAGCACAGCTAGTCCACTATGACTATAAACTGGCACAGACCATTAGTTATGATGCTAAACTGGTATGGATCATCCTTGGGTCATGATGTTAGACTAGCACAACCTCCATCATTCACTACAATGTTAAAATGGCACACAACACTCTACTAGGACTATAAACTAGCACATCATGATCTACCAAGATCTTAAACTAGGTCCATAGTCTACTAGGACCTTAAACTAGTAAGAAATACAGTCTATTAGGACCTTAAACTAGGTTTGTAGTTCAACACACATAGTTCTACCAATAAGCGAGTGACAATACTTCTAACTCCACACCATCTGCCCACATCTTGTGGGCAGGGCAGCAACACTATAGTTCTAGAATGGATTTCTTGTCATCAAAAGAGGCCTTTGGAACATTTGTAGTGTCACCACCCTTTGACATTTTGCTGATGTTTCGGAGCTACCCTTGGGCATTTTGCTAATCTTTTAGAGCTCTTACCATGGTCACTAGCACTACCAACCCTAGGCTGCACCCGTAGCATTACTAGCCTTGGGTATTTCATTATTTCTTGGATCTCTCATTATTAGTACAACCCTTTAGAGCAGTGGTAGCATTAGGACCCCCATCATCTTGTCAACTCTATTGGGCTCTTACCATTGCTTAGGCACTCAGCACCAATGTGGCTGTTGGAGCTTTTGCAGCATTCTTTCTCTAGCATCTACATTGGTTTTCCTACACTAGCTCTTCAAGCACTTGCAACTGGTCAAGCTATTGCAACATTTATAGCATATTCGCATCCAGCAATTTACTCTCATCTCATGTTGTGTGGTTATTTTGTTATTTTCTTTGTGTTGTATTTGCAAGAAAAAGCCCTGAAGGTGGTCATGCAGAGATGCATCTCATTACAGTGGCAAGTCACCACATTGCTCTAATGTGCATGATCGGGCTAGCTGAATTGCTCAGACCTTGTTACCCCACTTTAGCTTACTCATGTTTACCCCTTTTACCTTGCATTTCCCCACCTTTCCCTGCATCACTAAGCTTACAAGGCCCTATGATGCACATGGCACCTTCTCTCAATCAACAAAACCCATGGTCAATGTAATGTAACTCATCCTATGGGGAGCTTCTGTGGGCTAGTCAAAGCCCAACTGGATGTAACACAACTCATCCTAGGGAGGGAACACCTATCCTATAGACATGACATGGTTACCTCAAAGAAAAGCCCATTAGATGGCACATAGTCCACTTGATAAAAAGTATCTCGTAGCTAGCATTTCACAATGTGCAGAACCCAAAGTAGGTTCACCTTGTAGTTAAAAAAAATAAGCAAGAGAAACAAGACAAAAACATGTTCCCATGCAAAACTAGCAAAGCTCCAATTTTTCAATTAGTCAAACCCTAAATCCACATTAACCTTCTCATAAGCACCCAATGAGAGGTGACAATTTCAGGGGCAAGCCATTCTAGTGTCATGGATGTTGACTCTCTCATAAGCATTCTGACAAGAGGTCACTATTTTAGCAACAAGCCACCTGGATGCCACATCTTGTAGTATTACACTATTTGCGTTTCATTCCCTTGTTATCGCCTAACACATTCCCTACATCCTTTACCCTTTATCTTTAGCATACCATCACCCTTGGCACTCTTGAGCATGGTAAAGTAATATCCAATTGGATACTAACAAGTGATGTTGATGTTGGGCTTATTATGGTGTTTTTTATTCTTTGTCAACGTCTCTTAGGCCACTCCTCCAAACATCAACAAAGAGGGACTAATGAAATACCACCAAATTCAAGCCACTGAGTCTCGATTGTAGATTTGTCTAAGTGTCAAAACTTGACAAATTTTTCTAAGTGTTGAGACTACGCTCCCCACTACTAGGACTATGCTCTAAGGCATAGTTAGCATAGTTGACATAGACAACCCAAATTTGCAAATTTCTCCAAGCATTAATAAAAGCTACAAAATTTCTAAGTGTCCTGACTACGCTCTCCTTGCCAAGAGTACACTCTAGAGTGTAGTCAACATACTCAACATGAAAATGACCAATTTTGCAAATCCTCCTAAGTGTTAAGCTAGAGGCTATTGAGCATGGTTGGGATGGGAATGCGAAATGGTACTATCGCACTCCATGAAAGGGTCAGATATCTCTGGAGATTCCAGATCTATCATTACTTGGTCATTGAGTGGAGAAGTCGTAAGTTGTTCAGCTATTGCTTGACCTTTAGTTAATGCTTACACAATGTAATGTAGGTCAAACTCCATGGTTATTACTTACTAATGTAGGTGCAACTGCTTTCATAAGTGTTTGTTGTAATGGCTTAGAGTACATTGCTCTTGCAGATGATGTTTACTTGACTATGGAAAAGGTAATGCCTCCACTTCTTATGTGCAAAGACTAAGGTAAGGCAAGGCTTTTATACATCATTATACTTTGCTTCATAGGTAGCTAATGCATGGCTTAGGTAATATACTGAGACCTTGGTGCCATTGTCTCACTTTTATTAAAGCAGAGAAGTGATGGACGTGTCTGAGGTGGCAAGGTAGATGTAAAATGGTTTATCCCCTTACGAAGGATAGATCATTGGAAGTTGAGCTAGCTCTTATTTAAGGTTGTCAAATGCCTCTTGGCATTGTGTTACATTAGTTGCAACTTGTAGGTCAACTGTGTGATAACCTACTATATGAATTGCAATATGCTTTGTAATCCTTATAGATCTTTAAGGTTAGCTGGTGGTGCTAAGTTGATGATGGTCTTAAACTTATTGAGGTCTACGTGTATGCTTGCTTTGGATACTACAAAACCTAGAATGCTACCTGTGTTGATACCAAAGACACATTTCTTAGGGTTTAATTGAGTTCATGCTTCAGAAAACATTTAAGCACAAGGTCTAAATCATTTGCATGATTATGTGATGCCTTGGACTTAACTGTTATATCATCAACATAATCATTGAGCAGATCTAACAAGTAATTGCTAAAGATGTACATCATGGCTTATTAATAAGTTGCTTCTACATTCTTGAGCCCAAAGGGCATCATGATGTAGCAAAATGTACCCTAAGGGGTCATAAAGGTAGTATTGAGTTGGTGCTTTGGGTTGATCCAAATGTGGTTGTACCTTGAGAACTCATCCATGAAGGAAAATAAGGCATGACTAACCATAGTGTTGACTAATTGATCAATACTAGGCAATGAAAAGTCATGTTTAATGATGACCCCATTAAGGTCTTAGAAGTTTATGTAAATGCATATACTTTCATTTTTCATAGGTATGACAATGATGTTGGAGATCCATTTTGTGTAGTCAATGGCTCGGATGAAACCATCTTTGTAGATCTTAGTGATTTCATTGTGGACTACCAACACCGCCTTGGGCCTAACCTTGTGAGCTTTCTGCTTAACTAGTTTTATGCTAGGATCAAGAAGGATGTTGTGTTGTACTACGTGAGGGTCTAAGCCCAACATGTCTTCATAAGACCATGTGAATGCCTTGATGTTTTTGTCAAGTACTTTCACGATGTTTTGGACATGTTGAGGCTCTAACAAAGAACTAAGTTTTAGTGTTTTCACCTTGCCGCTATGTGTTGCTACAGGGACTTTAATGAGGGGATCCTCGGTGATGTCACCTGCCTCTAGATCTAGAGCCTTAACTAGATGGTCTGGCCAGTCTAGTGGTGCCTCTACAGATGTTATGTATTTATCGTAGGCTACGGGCTCAAGGTCTAGGCATTGTGAGTTAATGCATCGTGTGAGATCACCATGGGGCCTGGCTAGGATTAGAGGTGAGTGAAGATGCTCGTACGTAGTCATGTTGAAAGATCTGACAATAATCATGGAAAAACAACCAGGAAAATGTCAAGCCACACCTATCTTAATGAGAGAAATATGCATAGTTAAAGAAAACAATGCAATAAAAATTTTGCCTAAGTACATGAATGTGATTTTAAAGGTAAGGGTTGCATGGACCGATTTTAGGCCTCGGTCAGCCATGCGGTTGCCAGTTTAAGATCTTAGTAGATTGTAGCATGTGCTAGATGTGTCGTTTGAGCAAGGTTGGATGTGTTGGAAAAGAAAAATTGGCTTGAAAATTCGCTAGGTGATAAGATTGTTGGCACATTTGGCCATTACATGGAACAGTTGGAATATTTTGTTCAAAATTAGCACAATCCCTGGTTGTAAATTTGTAGTTTAGTATTGTGAGTTGATGGGTATTCTTGGAGAAGCAAGCCATTGCTAAATAACCTTGATGTTGAAGCCTTCTTGGAAAGTAAAATTAAAATGCTAGGTTATTTTCTTGAGTGAAGATTGGAATAAAAAAAGGAGGTGATTATTTACCACAAGAAAGCATACTCCTTGTTAATATTGGCAAAATAGACAACACCGTGGGTAATGGAGTATCAAAAATCGGCTAAGAGTTGGAAGCAAGTGAAGGACCTAATGGACTACCAACAGGTTTTGAATCCCGTAAATTTAAAATTATCAAAGGATGTAAAGGTTTCTGTATTGTAGACGAACCCAAATTCCCGTAAGTCTAAAGGCCCATTGTTAACGCTGCCAGAGAAAAAACTGAAAATCAGAAAAACAGAACTGAATGACGTGGTTTTTGGGCAAATCCATTGGCTTTCCGTTCAGGATTGCACCCATGCATCGGCCAGATTTACGTTGCGGACTCGCCAGATGCCGAACTCGAGTTCGTGGAGCGCGTGGGAGGCCCTTCTTTCACCATTGAGCTGAGTTAAAGGGGGTTTTCGGCAGCAATCGCATGCAGGCTGTGCAGATAGGACTGAGGCCAGTTTAGGGCAGAACGCAGCGGGCATATCATCGATTTCAGTAGAGACACTTGTGGATTTTAGAAGAATGGATGCCTATTTCGCGCGATGAACAAATCTGGGTTTTCATCCGCAACAACGAGAAATGTCTTTAAAACCCTGGTGGATGTTGCTTGAAGAATCTGCACCAAATGTTGGAAGAAAACTTTGAAAGCCAGACAGTTTACTAGTTATCATAGATGGAAGGCAGCGAAAATCTATGAAGCAAGGATTAAATCATATAATCATCAAAACCTACAAGGCATTTTCGAGAGGCCGAGGTTACAACAGTTGCAGATCCTTACGGAACACACGACGACGTTTCCTAACGCGGCGGCTGAGTCTTCTCCTGTGATGGCAGTTGCTGGTAACGATTTTTGGCCAAAGAAGATATTTTGAATCAGTTGCGGGATGTTGCAGGATTGGTGCCTTCACCTTCGGGCTCATATTTCGGGCCATCCTGAATTTTAATTTCAATTATCGGGGATGCAGAAAGGATAAATTAACTACCACTACCACCAATAAGGTGGATATTATATTATATTTTTTAGGATAAAATCTTAGAGCTTAATGACACTTAGTATTTAAAATTTAAATTAAATTAAATTAGATTAGGGAATTTAGATTTATTTTAATAAACTACTTACAAAGGCAATATTTATAAATATTAATTCCTCCTAACTTTATGGATAACTTCCTAACTATATAACTCCTTCCTAATTAAATGGGCAAGTAACCTCCTAACTTGTTGGTCAAGTAATCTCCTAATTGGCTGGCCAAGTTACTTGGGAGAAAAGTTAGCTAGGATATTTTGGCATGTAACTACCTTGTAAACCTTATAAAAAGGCTTCATGAGGACTTTGAAAGAGGATAATTTTGGGGGAATTTTTGGAGGATTGATTTTGGAAAAAACTTTTGAAGAAGAGACTTTTGAGAGGTCTCATACATCACACTTTGGAAGGCTACTAGTTAGCACTTAGGCTCTCACTTGAAGACATTTTGAGGTCTTGAGAAGAGCATTTGCAAAGAAGATTTGTAAAGAC
>MNCI01012907.1:43181-106308 GCA_015680685.1 Gnetum montanum
CCCCCAATTGTTATTATAGATCCATCTACTAAGAGGAAAGCTTTTGAGCCAAGTAGAAGAGATAAGAATAAAGGTAAAGACAATCAAGTGGAGCAAAGCACTCCAAATCAGTCTTTTAGTAAATGGATAAAGAGATCAAGCTTCATTGGTGATGGAGAATATGATTTGATAGAAGACCTTAAACATGTCAAAGCCAATATTAGCCTCTATCAGTTGCTTAAAATAGGAGATCAGCAAAGAAAGGCTTTAGAGTTCATTAAAGGTAAAAGGAGGGCTAGAGAATCAGAGTTAAGTTATTTGTCTAACAATGATGAGAAATTAAAGACTTCATATGATAAGGAAGCTCCTCCTTTCCTTTTGACAATGAAATTAAAGGATAAATTCCTACACAATTGTTTGGTTAATTCTGGAGCTACGTCTACTATAATGCCATTGTCTATATGTAGGAAACTTGGTTTGATTCCTGAAAAATTAAATAAAAAGATTGTTCAAGTGGATAAAAGTAGAGTGAAGATTGTGGGTCAATTACCAAGTGTTCTATTGGAAATTTCTTCTGAACCTCGCATCAGAAGTAGAGTAACTATTCAACTGGCAGATATACCAAATTCACATAGTCTCTTATTGAGTAGAAGTTGGAGTAATAATTTCTCAGGTTACATATCAACAGATTATTCTCACATGTGGTTACCTTGGAAAGGAGAACCAAATCAAATCTACATCTATAGCGAACCTTTGATGATAGATAATATTACTTCAAACGGAAGAAGTAAAATGGCTGAAAAGGGAGGTGTTGAAAACAAAATTTGTACACTGTAAGAAAAATTATAGTTCTGAAAAAGAACAGTCAAAGCAAGAGGATAAATGGGAGTTATACTTTGATAGTTCATGTAATTCAAAAGGTGCAGGAGTCGGTATAGTTATATTAAAGAATGGTTCACCTAAAATTCTCAAAGCAATTCATTTATCTTTCCCTTGCACTAACAACAAGGCTGAGTATGAAGCTTTATGTATTGGTATGAGAATAGCTCTAGATAAAAAGATCAAAGAAATCACTATAAAAGGAGACTCAGGATTAGTCTGTGAACAAGTAAAAGGTAACTGTGTCATAAAGAGTTCATTCTTAAGACCTTATGAGCAACTTGCTTGTAAGATGTTAGATCAGTTTCAACATTGCCAAATAGAGCATATAAACAGAGCAGAGAATCTTATAGCAGACGATTTGGAAAAGGCAGCTTCAACATTGGATATGCAATTATTAGAGAGTTATAAAGATGTCATGATTGAGAAAGAACATCAGCCATCAGTACTAGATAATATAAGACATTTACAAGTGTTTGAAGGCGATGATCAAGTACTAAGATTTATGAAAAATAAACAAGAATTTGAGGGTCAAGTGCTACTTGAAACATCATCAAATTCCAAAGCTAATTTGATTCCGAAAAAGATGATTAATTTGGAACATGAGTTCAAGAAAAATTTACTTACTGGAAAGGATTTACAAAACCCAGATAGCCAAGCTTTCGAGGTAGTGAATTTTGAATTAGACAAGATGCCCAAGATGTTGAATGTTACAAAGGAAAGAGATTCAAATTTCAAGCAAGATTTGTTGTCATGTCTAAGGAATAATTTGGAAAATTTTGCTTGGTCCTATGATGATCTTAAAGCTTTTAGAAAATATGTGATGACACATAAGATTCCTTTAATAGAAGGTTGCAAAACAGTCAAGCAAAAACAAAGGAAATTTAATCCATCAAGTTGTTGCAAGCACAAATCATATATCCAGTACGATATTCGACATGGCTTGCTAACCTTGTTCTAGTGAGAAAGAAAAATGGTGATATAAGACTTTGTTTAGACTTTAGAAATCTGAATGATGCTTCAAAAAAGGATAAGTATCCACTTCCAAGAATTGATGAGATGCTGATTAAAGTCTCAGGTTGTCAAGCATATTCTTTCTTAGATGGTTTCTCAGGTTATAATCAAATCATTGTAGATAGGAATGATAGATATAAAACATCATTTATCACCAAATGGGGAACTTTTGCCTACCAAAGAATGCCATTTGGATTGTCAAATGCTGGAGCTACTTTTCAAAGAGCAATGGATTTAGCATTCAAGGATTTATTAGGCAAATTCGTGGTGGTTTATTTGGATGATATTACAATATTTTCAAAGAAAAAAGAAGATCATATTAATCATCTCCAGCAAGTTTTCGACAGATGTCGTGAGTTTGGTATTTCATTAAATCCTAAGAAGTGTATCTTCGGGGTTAAATCCGGAAGTTTATTAGGCCATGTGATATATCAAGAAGGAATTGCCATAGACAATTCCCAAATCCAAATAGTACAGAATATCGAGCATCCCACAAGTAAGAAATCTCTTAGATCTTTCTTTGGGAAGATAAACTTTGTGAAAAAGTTCATCCCCGGGTTTACCAGAAATTACCAAACCTTTGATGCATATGCTAAAAAAGAATGTTCAAGTAGAGAAAACACCAGAATCAGAAAGAGCTTTATCAGAAATCAAAAAGGCTATACAAGAGGCTCCGTATTTGGTAAAGCCTAGGCTTAAAGAAGATTTTTGGTTATACTCATTTGCTTCAAATGATTCTATCGCTGCTGTTCTAACACAAAAGGATAATGAAGGTCAAGATGAACCAATTGGATTTTTTGGGTATCAGTTGAAAGGTTCAGAGTTAAATTATTCAGACTTAGAGAAACAAGCTTTCGCAGTCATCAAAGCACTTCAGCATTTTAAATATTATTTGGAAAGTTCATTAGTACACATTATGCTAATTGAACCTGCAGTCAAGCGATTCCTATCCCAAAATGAGATTGGATTGAAAAGAGGAAAATGGCTTATTAAGTTGCAAAGTTTCAGATTTTCATTGGAAATATGCAAGACAATTAAGGGAATGGGACTAGCCAAGTTAATGACTAAAGAAAGTGAAGTTTGTACACTTGACACCCATGAAGAGAATTGCTATGATGAGATCTTCAAATTTCTTAGTACAAGAAAAATCCCAAATAATTTAACTGCAAGTTAAAAGAGAGCTTTCTTCAAAAGAGCACGAAGATTTGTTGTTAAAGATGGTATATTATATAGAAAGGATTTTCGGGGAGTTTTATTGGAATGTGTTCATAATGATCAAATTAGTTTCATATTGGAACAATTTCATGATCATTTGAATCTATTTTATGAATCCCCTAAATCAACTATGCAACATATACTTCGATATGATTATTACTGGCCTTCCATGTATCAAGACATTAGTTCAAAGATTCAAAAATGCTATAAATGTCAAATTCATGGGCCCAAGATTAAAAGGGCTAGAGCTCCTTTAAAGCCAGTAGTTGTAGATAGACCATTTCAGCAATGGGCTTTGGATTTTATCGGTACAATTACTTCTTCAAGAGCTGGACACAAGTTTATTCTCACAGCTACTGATTATTTCACTAAATGGTCTGAAGCAAAAGCTCTAAGAGGAAGTTCAGCATCTGATGTGATTAAGTTTCTAGAAGACCACATTCCAAGTAGATTTAGTGTACCCGAAGTGTTAGTGTCAGACAATGGACCCGCCTTCAAATCCAAAGAGTTTATTGGGTGGGCATCTGGAAAATCCATTTTCATATTTTCCTCATCAAATTATTATCCTCAAGAAAATGGCCTAGCAGAATCTACCAATAAACTGCAGATTCGGAGGCCATACATGCAGATCCACGCTTGTACATTAACATTTGTTGCATTTTTGACATTTTATTCAATGTTTCAAGTTCTTACACTGGGCATTATGCACACTAGCATTAGAGATCTTGGATGCTGCACTGTACATTGTAACAATTTCTGTGCATCCGGTCAACGCACACACCTGTCACCCAATCCAAATTTTTCTCACCCCATAGCCACTGATCTTCTCCCAGATTCGAATCTCACGTCCAAAAATCCTATAAATCTCCTATTTTTCCACTAGATCAAGGTTCGAAAAATTTGAATCGGACACACTTAGGAGATCTGGGTATCAACCTCATATGCTGGGCTTCATATAGATTGGACGCTGTACACCTGCAATCAAAAACTTGCATCTTCCTAGCATTCGTTCTCATCCATCAGGGCTAAACGTCCACCTTGCAACCACTCAGCAACTACGTTCTGACTGGTGCATGTTCTAATTGTTTATCAATACAAACAGTTTGCATTATTTCCCAGATTCTTATAGTTTACATTATTGTTCCTATTCACATTTTTTTTGTTTTCATTATTTATCATTTAAATAGTTTACATTCTTTTTCATTTGTTTACATTCAATTTTGCATTTGTCTATGTATAACCCAACGCATTGCAATTGTGTACGTTTAGGGAATTCCTCATTTGATCTACGTGCAGACCATTCAAGGGACTCTGCCTCCATTGATTTCTAGCTTACCCTTAGGCGAAGGTAGGGTCTTACTGTTTTATCCGTAGATCTCTCAGTGTTCATTCATTCTAGCCTCTCAACGACGATTTTGGATGGTACAGTAAAATGATGCTAGAAGGAGGGTCGAACTTGTTTTCTGTTTAATCAAAACGCTGATCACGTTACCTGTTCAAACGTTACCCAAACCAAGTGCTGAAATCACGCTGCTATAGTGCTCATGCTGCTACAATGCTTATGCTGCTATAGTGCTCATGTTGCTATAGTGCTCACGCTACTATAGTGCTCACGGTGCTACAGTACCACTACAATGTTTTTTCAACAAAAACACACAAAACGCATCCGTTTCAAAGCCGAATTCACCGTAATTCGCATCTAAACAAATTTTTAGTGTTCACACGCTGGACACTTAGACAAATTTCTAGTGTTCACATGCTGGACACTTAGACAAATTTTTAGTATTCATACACTAACATTGGTCACATTGACGTTGGTCACGTTGACGTTGGTCATGTTGACGTTGGTCACGCTGACGTTGGTCACGCTAAAGTTGGTCATGTTGGAAAATTAGTCATGCTAGATAGTTAGTGACGCTGGACAGTTAGTCATGCTGGATAGTCTAGTCACATTGCAGATGCTGCACATTGCACATGTTGCACACGTAGCCCGAAACACACTCAGCACTTGTTAGCCAGCCCGTACGCTGCCCCATCACACATCACCATGGAGTCATCTCAGAACTCTAAGGCATGCACCTTCATAATCCTCACACAGGAACAATACAACTTTATTTGTGTGAAGATTTAGGCCAACCTTCCCCTTGACACCATAGAATAGGAGGTAAAACAAAACTTCGAGCGCATATACATGGGAGGTCATGAATTCGTCCCCTATGTATATGACATCATCCCCCTTTCTGAGCCTCACCACTGACTCATCTCTCAGCTCCTTATGGCAAGGAGCCAAAACTCACGGTGATCCACTGAGAAGCACCAAAACCAGGATGCGGAAGATGACTTTGCGGCACAATCTGAACATGAGGATTTGTATTACACCCTCACTCCCCATGCCTACATGAACCCATCATTCCACCCTCGTGTGGGACAGATGGCCACTCACCAAGTGTCAACGAGCACACAAGTATCGGTATCCTGACAGAGATTACCCACGTCCATCTCCACCCAGTACATACTGCACATGCAAACACATGGAGCCTCTTTCATCACTTTAGCTTCACACATCCAGGGTGTCACTTCACAGTTTGTGGCTAGGCAAGGAACCATAAACCTTGTTCAACAATCCACTCACTTCAACATGCCACACCTCGCAACCACAACTCTGAACGTTGCTCCACAACAACAAATGACAACCCAATCTCCCTAGCCAACTAATTTGCCTACCGCCGAAGAGTGGGCAGAAGCCAAAAAAATGATGCAAGCGTTAGCTGAAGAGGTAAAGCACCTCAAAATGGGAAACACTGAACAAGTTAAAGTACTGGACTTCTACCAAGATGATCCAATTAGCTCTTCAATGCCACCATTAGCTTTACCCAAGGGAATCACACTGCCCCAGTTAACCAAGTACAATGGGAAGGGAGATTTGAACGCTCACTTAGTCACGTTTCGATCAGAAACTCTATTGCTTCAAGCTTGGCCCCACACAATCTTGCGCATGTTTGCTATGTCCTTAGTGGGCATAGCCTTAGACTAGTACCGAGCCCTGCCATGTAACTCCATATCCTCTCTTGAGGATATGTTACACCAGTTTGTTACCAGGTTTAAGTACAACCTAAAGCCTAAAGTAAAACTAGACACTTTGATACAGGTGAAACAAGCGCCACTAGAGCTTGTGTAGAAGTTCATTTAATGATGGAGCACAACCCTTAACAAACTTCATGAGCCCATCCTTGAAACGTATTTGCTTATGATTCTGAAGAAAGCCGTGAATGACTTTGTTAAGTCCAAACTGTACTACCTAAGCACTCAAACGTTGAGCCAAGCCTTCACAGAGATCAAGAACATTGAACAAGCTGCACAAACCAGCAATGATCCCGCCTATGTGGCTTACAAGAACCAACACGTTGCCAAATAACAGACAACAACGAAAACTGTAGCCGCAAACACAAAAATAACAAACACTAGTACCAACCCACCTGCAACGATAGGGGCCACCCCCAAGGCCCAACTTTCAGTGCAAGAATCGCTCTAAGTATATGCTGCTACCCACGCGACCCTCTGAACTACTAGAGAAACTCCTCAAAACCAGGCAAATCGAATACAAAAAAGTAGCAGAGAATGCCTGTCGAAGACACGACAGGTACTGTGAGCTACTAAGGAACCCCACCTTAGCAGCACCAAATGAGCCCCTGGTCCCATGCCACTTCAAGTTAGATCAATTCTGTCACTACCACCAGATGTATGGTCATAATACCAACAACTGCCATGCCTTACAGGATGATCTTCAGAAAATGATAGAATGGGACCAACTCAATATCAACACCTTGAGTCAACCTAGCACAAATGATGCCTCCTATGTCATAAACTCCATTAGCATAGGAAGCAAGCCCAAACCTCTGTGGCAACCTTTCGCGATCTGTATGCCTCTTAGCAAGGCAATGATCCCCTCTGCCTCCATGAGCAAGAGGCCTTTCATGTTCATCTAGGTGCCACCTCGAGCACCTGTAAAACCTTTTGTGGTCAAAGTACCACCGCAATCATCCGCTAAGACGTTAAACTGGCATGATGCACCAACCACAACCACAAATAAACCTTTCGTCATTAAGGTGCGACAACAAGCTAGTCAAACACCAACGACTCCTCCCAAACTACCATTTGTCATAAAGGTTCCACCACATGATGGCCCCTCACCTACCCAGAGCCCAACCATAGGCAACATCTCAACCTCTCCCTCAAGAGTCAACCTTGCCAACAACACGGGTAAGCCAACCAAATGGCAGCAGAAGAGGACAAACGAACAATGAACAACCTCCACACCCGAAACAAAAGCCATATCAAGCAAGCAACAATCGAATGTTGGGGCCCCTGCCCCTAATCTCAAGAAAACCAAGCCCAAGCCCTCTACGCAGGAGGTGCATCCCTCAACCCACACGAAGGAAGCCAAAGCTAACACAAAGACCAACAACACAAACTTCGTAGCTACACTAGCCCAGGTAAAAAAAATGCTCAAACAGAAGAACACAACGATGACCTTGTACGACTAGGTCATGACTTCAGCCGTTTACCGTGAAGCCTTGGCTCAAACATTAGCATCCATTCCTGTTATGGAGGACATTCCTGAAAACAAGGAATCCATCCATGCAATGATTTCACAACACACACCACAAGGATTGGGTTCAAACACCTTAACCTTCTGCGATGATGTAGTTAAAGTCAACCCCAAATGAGGGGAGGTCACAATAGCTCCATTGTCAATTAGTGTACGTGTTGGGCAATGTACCATTTGCAGAGTGCACGTTGATGATGGTGTGGCAACAAATGTAGCTTTATACTCCGTCATCGACAAACTAGGCATGGGAGACGAGATCATGCCAACAAAAATCACGTGTTTAAAATCCTTCAATGGGTCACGTGTCATAGTTAAGGGCACAATCAACTTAGCCTTTTTGGCAGGAGAACAATTCTCCACCAGCGTGGAGTTTACTGTCATAGAAGAGATGCCAAGTTTCAACATGATTTTTAATAGACCTTTGCTAGCCCAACAATGGGCCGTTTCCTCATCGATACATCAAGAAATCCACCTTTCCATACGAAGGTGGACAAGTCATCATACATGGCAATAACATTCCCTTTCAAGTCATCCACAACATAGACATGACACAAGTCTTGAAAGAAGAATCTCTTGATGGAACACCCATGGCAATAAACGCAACACCTAGAGCTAAAACGCCCGAACGAATGGTAAAAATCAAAAGCCTCCTAGAGCAACCAAAACCTAGCACACCTCCTAGACCATGTACGGCTAGGAAAAAACCACACGATCAAGGCTCCCCCACGGCCAAAAACACGTCTGAGCCTCGCCCACTCTTTACCTTTGTTCATTGTGCATACATCACTTTAGTTTGCATTGTACTAGCTTACGCATTTGCATGTGGCTCGAAAAGGCCTTAAACTAGCCTATGGCTCGAAAAGGCCTTAAATTAACACATGGCCCGGAAAGGCCCTAAACTACCACTTTTTGCATTATGTTCTATTTTTCTTGTGCATTTAGGTTCTCTTTTCAGCAATTACTACTTCACATTGTGTCCTCTAGTTTCTTCTTTTGTAGGATTACCTAGACGTATTTGCATGCATCCACACATCATTCTGGCATCATGACAATAAAATGATACCATAGATTCATCCTGGAATCATGACAATAAACTAATACCACACATTCGTCCTGGAATCATGATGATAAACTGATACCATAGATTCGTCCTGACATCACGACAATAAACTGATACCACAGATTCATCCTGGCATCACGACGATAAACTGATACCACAGATTCATCCTAGCATCATGATGATAAATTGATACCACAGATTCGTCCTGGCATCACAATGATAAACTAATACCACAGATTGATCTTGACATCACGACGATAAACTGATACCACAGATCTTCTGAAATGACAAAAAACTACCACTCTCATCTGACAGAGTCCACTAAGACTATAAACTATCTCACCTCTCCATAGTCCACCACAACTATAAACTAGCATTGCACTATCCGCTATGATGCTGAAATGGCAACGTCCAACGGGTTATGACGTAAAACTAATCCACGACAGTTCGCCAAGACTATAAACTGACAACCTCTTCACTGGCCTACTAATTTGTTGCTATAATCAAATGGCATGTCTTCATCAACCTACTGCATGAATTCATCACATGGACTCTGACGACATTGTTGCTGCTCAATTTTGTTTACCTGTGGTTGCACGCGGTGTCTCCATCACATTGGTTGCATCCATGTTTAAAGTGTTAAGCTAACTCATTCAATCGTGGTTTTCTTGTCTTCTTGGAGTTATGTTTGTAGGATGACACTTAGAGGTGTTCGTACACGGATGCACTTCATCACGGCAATGAGGTACCACATTGTTCTTGATGCATGTAACCAGGTTAAATCAAACTGTTCACAAGTACATTCCCAGTTCCTCAAACATCACTTATTCCTTAACATGTTCTCTCTACCCTATTCAATTACATTTCTTGGATACATCCCAGTCACCCCAAAACTCTGAACACATGGTTGCACATTGTAACTCTCTAGGTAGTTGCAACACACAGCATAACAAATGAAACAGATGCAAGCACATGAGCACGAATATAACATTGAGAGAGAGCTCTATCCAAAAAATAAAAAAAAAGAAAAAAAAATATAAAAAAAAATCAAAGAGCAAAATCCATCACAAGACCATTGGTACTTCCCATACAAGCCCTAGGCGGGAAGGTACTTGTCTTGAAAGAAAACACTCGTGTCTCAAACAATCATGTTGCATCCCACCACATGGCTTTGGCTATGGGACAATAGGTTCCCTTTGACATTCAACAAGGGTCTTGTTTCTCCAAAGAATGCACCACCTCATCATGTGGCTTTGGTTGTGACAACGAGTTCTCTTAAGTAGGATACAAGAGTCTCGTTCCTCCAAAGGATGCACATCCCATGCCTTGGTCCTAAGTTCGCTAGTATTGGCTATTGAAAAGGACCAACATGATCTGTTCACACAAGTGCATTCCTCTTACCACAGTTAAATAAAACCATCCTTTCATCAATCCTCGATCTCACAGATACAAATCCTCTCCCTATACATTCAAAACCTCATTTCCCGATCCCATGTACTTCTGAACACGATGCAATGACATCTGGCCAAGCGCCAAAGAGCAATGCTTGATATCCAGTTGCTCGTGGTGTTTTGTACTTCTTTGTCGACGCCTCTCATGCAGATTTCTCCAGGTATCAACAAAGAGGGGCTAATGAAAACACCACAAAATTTTGGCCTAGCACTTTCAAACAAGATTCAAGCCAAGTCATGCAGCTACCCAAGCATGAATACATCATGACCAAACTTGGAGGCCTTTGAAATAGCCCCGATGGTTCACGATTCAACAGGCAAGATTCCCCTGGGGCCCACAGGTGACTGCATCAACTTCCAGCATTCAGAATCAAAAGTTTTGAACTCAAAATGCTTGGTCTTAGCTAAGTACACTTTGGTTACATTTTTTTACGCTGCACAGCGTAAGGATCAGCGTCACCAACTTTTGGAGCCCCGAAACTGAGCCAAAACAAGCCAAAATTGAGCACAAGGACCCCCCATGACTTCACCAAGGTCCCCAGTAGCTTCGAGCCTTTAGAAAATCAAAATTTGGGCCTCAAATATGCCATTTTAACTTGGTGACGCTGGGGTTACTTTTTCAGACGTTGCATAGGGTAATGCCGAGCGTCATCAACCAAAACAGGGCCAAAATGACATCCAAATTAGCCCAAATTTGGCACACAGAACCCTCATGACCATGGCATTCAGATCCACTCTGAAAACAGGTCTCACAAGTCAAAAATGGGTTCAAAATGCACTATTTTCAGGTCAAACATTGTTAGTCATGCTGGCATGCTTCCAGCAGCGTAAACCCAGCGTAAACACTTTCATACACTGGATGTTGGACGCTGGATGCCAGACGCTAATGCTAGAATAGGCTACACACATATCAAAGCTAGATCCATGCATGTTGGAGGCTTTGGCAGCACAAAAATAGCATAGAACTGCAGATCTGGAGGCTAGACACGCAGATCCATGCTTGTACATTAACATTTGTTACATTTTTGACATTTTATTCAATATTTCAAGTTCTTACGCTGGGCATTATGCATGCCAGCAAAAGAGATCTTAGACGTTGCACTATACATTGTAACAATTTCTGTGTATCCGGTCAACGCACACACCTGTCACCCGATCTAAATTTTTCTCACCCCATAGCCACTGATCTTCTCCCAGATCCGAATCTCATGTCCAAAAATCCTATAAATCTCCTATTTTTCCACTAGATCAAGGTTTCAAAAATTTGAATCGGACACACTTAGGAGATCTAGGCATCAACCTCATACGTTGGGCTTCATACAGACTGGATGCTGTACACCTGCAATCCAAAACCTACATCTTCCCCGCATCCGTTCTCATCCATCGGGGCTAAACATTCGCCTTGCGACCACTCAGCAACTACGTTATGACCGGTGCACATTCTAATTGTTTATCAACACAAATAGTTTGCATTATTGCCCAGATTCTTACAGTTTACATTATTGTTCCTGTTCACATTTTTTTTTGTTTTCATTATTTATCATTTAAACAGTTTACATTCATTTTCATTATTTTACGTTCAGTTTTGCATTTGTCTACGTATAACCCAACGCATCGCAATTGCGTACGTTCGGGGAAGTCCTCGTTTGATCCGCGTGCGGACCATTCAAGGCACTCTGCCTCCATTGATTTCCAGCTTAGCCTCAGGCGAAGGCAAGGTCTTATTGTTTCATTTGTAGATCTCTTGGTGTCCGTTCATTCTAGCCTCTCACCGACGATTTCGGACAGTACAAGGGGTTATAAAATTTTTTATCATTTTTAAATTTGTGGCATTATGTGGGTAGGGTTTTGGACCTTTGTGGTGGCTAGTAGGAGCCATTACCTACCTACAAGGTCAAGGTAGGGTTTGCTAAAGTATT
The DNA here is from genome assembly GCA_015680685.1 of Gnetum montanum. Classification (NCBI taxonomy): domain Eukaryota; kingdom Viridiplantae; phylum Streptophyta; class Gnetopsida; order Gnetales; family Gnetaceae; genus Gnetum; species Gnetum montanum. The sequence continues at coordinate 55,308 of MNCI01012907.1, forward strand.
TCTTTTTGTTTTTCCTTCCATGGCATGTGGAGCAGGAGATTGGGATTTAGCAGCTACCTTGGTAGTCACCTGCAAGATCGGGTATGATGAGTTGCTATCAAAAATTTTCTATCTACAAATTTCAAAATTTCTCCTTTATGCAGGGTAAGGATGAGAGTTTGGCGGTAGCCCTAGGATGCACGATAGAGGGTTTGCCTTCTAACCTTTTCCTATTACCCTTGATTTTCTGGGTAGATGAGAACGTAGGTGTAGTGTGCCTAAGGGCCATGGGGGCTGTGGGGGTTGTCACGCCTTGTGACAAGGACGCATAATTGTAAGGGTTGTGATAAGGGGCAATGCCAAAGGTGCATTTTTGGCATAGTTTTTATTGTTGTAGGGAAGACAGGTGGTGTGACCTGTAGTAGCATTGTCTCGCAAATCATTTATTCTAGATAAGCGCTTATTATTTTGCTTTTATGCTTACTTCCATGCACTTGTTGTTTTGTTCTTACTTGATTTTAACATTGTTTTTGTCTATGTTATAGCTATAGTTGCTTTAGGAGAGGTGAAAGTGATCACCACAAGCCATAGTGAGGCCATCCTCATCATGAAATACGGTGATGTGGAGGGGGCACAACATTGGTTATGCCATAAGGAATTAGAGGTATTGACCAGTCGACTCACACATGCTGGGTTGATGGACCTTTTCTTGGCCCTTAGCCTAACCATTCTTGTGGTTGAAATGGTCACCATCATAGACTCTTTTAGCAGTGACGTCTGCCACTACATCACTAGAGTGCATGGATTGAGGTTAGTCTTGGACCTTGATGAGGCTTTCTTTGCTAACCTCTTTGGCCTTCCCTCTGATGGCCCATTGGTCTTTGACAAGGTCAACAGAGAGGTGGATCATAGAGGAGAGATCAAGGAGTGGCTGGAAGCTATCCAATCTCACAAAGGCATCCCGATTAGGGACATGCATGTGCTTGAGGTCTAGGAGCTCTACCCTCTCTTTTGTGCCTATGCCTTCCCAAATTTGCTCTCCCAAAGAAAAATCTTTGAAATGGGGCAAGTGTGAGTGATAAATGAGGTACTACAAGAGGGCATGAGGTTCAACTGGGCCTCCTACATCACCACCAAACTACATGCAGTGATCATGAGGTTACGTTACAACCTCCAAGTGAGGTCTCACATACACTTTGTGTTCTTTGTAGCATATCTGCAGAGGTTTATAGAGCTTATATTGGTCTAAGATAGTGGGTATTGGGTAGTGCAAGATCATGGGCAGCTATCTAAGCCTTGGATAAAACACATGTTCACAACCACTTGCTCGTAGGACCCCACTGGGATCTGAATTGGATGGCAAAGGTGGATGTTGTCCTTGAGTACCCTCCTAAAGTGGAGTAAGTGCCTCACTATGTGTATGAGGCAACTAGCAAGTGTACGCTTTCCTATGGAAAAGCATTATGGAGCTACAGGTGCTTGAACAAGCACCTGTGGAAACACATGCACAGGCTTCAAGAGAGAGTGGCGAGCTAGGACAAGAAGATCGAGGACCTTTTGTCTTGATATGACTTATTGGTAGCTTGATCATGGGGAAATAGTACTTAGCGAACCACAAAGATCGATTATGCTAGGTACTGGTTAGCCATATAGAGTAACAATGAGGCCACCTAGGAGATCATTTAGTAGAGGCTATAGATGGATTTGCTTGCTCAAAAAAGTTAAGATTGGAAAACTTTCAGCATTAAGGTGTGCAAGTGGGGGCATATGTAGAAAAACCACAAACATCACTATAAGCTTGAGTAAGATGCATATCTTCACTAGCTCAAAGAAGAGTTTGTTAATGATCATCGCCTTGAGATGTTTGTTGAGGAAATTGGTGGAAGATGGGCCTTCGAGATATTTACTTGCCACACAGTGGTTAGTAATTCCTTGGAGTAGGAGATTATCACACCTTCAGGGGAGACTTCTTCTGCCATCTTTTCTATGCAGCCACCCACATGGACTATCGTGGATGAAGATAAGACCCTTGTAGGTGTTGACTTTGGCCAAGAAGACTAGATGTGGCTATCAATGGTCAAGATCCTTTGATGCTTGGAGGAGGGCCTTGATAGCCCACCTCCAAACATGGTTGATGCAAGTTCTTTATGTTGTTTTTATGTTTTTTTCTGTTAGGTTGCATATTGCACTCTTGCTCATAAATTTCTGTCTTATTATTGTTGTTAATAGGCACCAGGTGATGTTGTAAGCCCCAGTGGCATGACGGAAGAAGAGGAGCCTCCACCCCCACTTAGCACCATTGGTTAAGTAGATCTTGCTATAATCTTGCCATTAGGCAGTTTTGTATTTTTTGTGTATCTTTATTATATAATGCGGATGATCATGCCATGTGTTGTTATTTTTATAAAATATAATGTATATTTCCCTATATGGAGTGTATGATAAGTAGACTTTGCTATGTGTTTGATGTTAATGATGTGATGAGTTGATGGGATTGGGTTGTAGTGATTGCTAGTTTTAGGCCATTTAGGCCATGTGTGTAGATAACGTTTTGATAGTTTTAGGCCATTATGGACCTTAGTGATAGTTTAAGGCCATTTCGAGCCATGCGATAATGGAAACATTTTGCTAATTTTAGGCCATGGTGGGTCATACGATGCTAGTTTAAGGCCATGGTGGGCCATGGTGGTAGTTTTAGGACATTCTGAGCCATGTAGTGTAAAGGAGATTGCTAGTTGTAGGTTATGGTAGGCCATATGGTAGTTTAAGGCCTTTTTAGGCCATGCATTGAAGGGAGAAAGATTGCTCGTTTTAGGCCTTGGTGGGCCATAATATTTTGTAATTTTTGAATTTTGTGAATTTTTATGTGTTTTTCTATTTTTTATAGGTAAACTAACTGCTAAAAGTAACCAAGTGAAAATGTAAACTTAGTGAAAATGCACTAAAACACTACCAAATTTAGGCTCTTGGGTGTTGACTACAGATTTGTCTAAGTGTCAAAACTTGGCAAATTTTTTCTAAGTATTGAGACTATACCTCCCATTGCTGGGACTACGCTCTAAAGCGTAGTCAATGTAGTTGGGATAGATAGCTTAGATTTGCAGATTTTTTTAAGTGCCGATAGTGGCTACAAAATTTTCTAAGTGTTTTAACTACACTCTCCTTACCAGGACTATGCTCTAGAGCATAGTCAACATGAATATGACTGGTTTTGTAGATTTGCCCAAGTGTTAAGCTAGAAGTTGTTAGGTTGGATTGGGATGGAAGAAATAGTTAGGAAAAATTTCTAACTTTTGGCACTACACTCTCTACTACACTCTAGAGTGTATTTAGTGTAGTCTACATGAAGACAAAATTAACACAGGATATGTTTTCCAGCTTTTCTAAGTGTCCAGGATATGTTTTCCTTGTCTGGACTATGCTGTACAATGTAGTCTACACTGGGCCTTATCTTTTGGAAAAAATTATCTAACTTTTGGACTACACTCTAGAGTGTAGTATGCTAAAATGGCCTTCAGAAGCCTCCAAAACTCAACACCAGCCTGCATCTTAGCTCCAACATTCTATTGGTAAGCAAGATTAGCAACTTGCATTTCTTTTGCACCCCCCATTTGCCCCCAAATTGTACTTACGCTTGACATCACTTGAAAGAGTGGATAGCATAGTCTTTAAAACTGCACTATTTTGTCTTATATTTAGCTACACTATAGTCTGTTCAACACTTGCATAGGCAGTTTGGCAACATAGTCAAATTTTGGTAGTCTCACAGGGTCCATTAGAGTACACCAGTAGAACACCATTTTCTTTAGTGGGAGCGTAATTGGGGCTAGTGTAGTCCCAACTACTCCCTACCATGTGGCACTTGATCCATGAATCATGCTAATGCTAGCCCTATAAATACTGTAGTGCTTCATGTTTTAAGGGTTGGCATTTTAAAGCACTCGATTGGCATTTTAGCATTTGGTAAACTCAAAGCACACTTGGCATTCTTGGGTAGACATCGTTGCACACCACTGCAACATTGTTGCACATTACCCAACATACTATCGACCACTATAGCTCACAGGACATCATGGAAGCCAACCTAGCAGGCTCAGACTTCATGGTGGATGTCAATTTTCATACCTTGAACACCTTGAGATTATGACTACATTGCCTACTATGTTTGTTTGTACATTGTGTACCTCCTCACCTTTTCTTTGTAGTTAACTATGCTCCCCTCATTTGGGGTGGTGCCAATTTCTCTCTTGCTCATTCTTTATGCAATTTTTAACATTTTTACTCACATTCTAGCATTCAACTAGCATTTCGTGTTGTTTTCTTGCATAAATTCTCATGTTTACATCCTCTTTTACACTGTGACGCTTAACTACACTCACCCTTGTGGGCATTGCAGACATTGCAAACATCATGCAAACCCTTAGCATTCATTTTGTTGTAACACTCATAAGTCCTAGTTTGATCAACATGATCATTTTGGGCACCTAGCCTCCATTTCTAGTAGGCCCTTGTGTGGAAGCAGGGTCAAGGCTATGTGATTGCAGACCTCTCAATGTACTGTTCGAACCTCCGATGTTTTCTATTGCTACATGCACAAATAGAAGAAATAAACACATAATAAGGTAAATAATGCAAAAATGCAAATAACCAAGCTAACATAAAATGCAAACAAGAAAAGCATGCAAAAGTGGGGTAGGTAGGCACCTAGTGCCTATTGGACCAAAGGGATGCCTTAGTTCTACATTTGTTTCCTAATCCTGTGTGGGTTAGGGGGCACGTAGGGCCTGGAGAAATGATATAGTACTCATCCTAACCTTTGTTAGCTATGTTGAAGGGTAGTTTTTCCTACAAAGCGTCCTCTGGGAGATTAGGGGCTCTTGTTGGCTCCTCAGATTGGTTTGCCTCACATTTTATGCCTTTGTCCTTCGCGGGAGGTATGTCATCAGGGAATTCCACCTTTAACCCTTGTTTAGTGTTAATGTTGCTAACGGTAAGAGGGGCTACATTATCACCATATATGATAACCTTTGCACCTTCATATGGAAGGTGGATTTCCTGATGAATAGGGGAGGAGATGGCTAGTAACTAGGCTAACCAACTCCTACCCAAGATAAGGTTGAAACTCAACATCTTCTCAACCATAATGAATTTAGCAGTGGTGGGGAATTGCTCCTCTACCATGAAGGCTATCGTGACTATTCCCCTTATGATGACATGCCACCTGTTGAAGGATTTCAGGCATGTTGTCTTTGTTGGTTTGATTTGATCGGTAAGACTAAGCTTGTTGATGATTGTGTATGGGATGACATTTGTTAAAGCCTCTTCATCAACATGCACCCTATGAATTCTGCATTACCCTAAGTAGATTGTGATGGACATCGGCATAGTAATGACTTGACCATTCTTAGGGTCCACCTTAATTGCCTCATCAAGAAATGCTAGGGGTGTTGAACTTGATTCCTATTGGGGAGGAGGCAACATCACAGCTTGGATAGATTGCTCATTTGCTAGGATGTCCTTTGTGATAAGGAGAGAGGTCAACATGTAGACTAACACTTTGCAGTGGGTGGAGGAGGTCCTTATCAGGTCGTACAGGCTTAATGTTGTGTTTTTCTATTTCAAAGCCTACTTGACCCATGCCAATGCATTAAGGAAGTCCTTTTCGTTGTCTACTACTTTGTTGTTAGCCTTCATCTCTTCCATGCTACCTAAGAGTCAAATCTTTGGTGGAGGGGATTTGGACTTTGTTTGTTTTTTTTTTTGCTTTGGAGCCTTAGTGCTCCATTATTGGTTGCTTGTTGTAGCCTCTTCAGTTGGTTGGACCATTGGAATAGAAGACAAGGGAACAAGCTTTGGTGGGCCTAATGCCTTTTGCTCTTGGTGCTGCCTAAGCATTTGATTAGTGAGGCACTCATTGGGCCTCATTGGTTGCCATCTCGATTACTTATTATTTTTGGTTGTAGGATGGGGCTTTGGGCAAGTAAGGATTGATGTGTTTCCCACCACCAGACTTTGGGTAGGTAGGGAGTCTACATGTTGTAGCACCCTCATGATGATGGATGATTGGGCTATTGCTACCACAATGTGCTATGGGGCCTTGACCACAAAGGGTGTTATGGACATTTGAGGTGGTGCTTTGATAACAAAAGGGATCCTTGAACTGGTTGAGGATGAGGAGGCCTTGGTGTCACTGGAGGGAACACGAACCATGAATGAGTCTTGCACTAATTTTGAATTTTCATCAACATTGATAGCATTGATGATGTACCCTACATCGCTTGCATTGAGAGGGTCTTTGTGAACCCCAATTGACTGGTTTTGGGGGCACACTAGATTTGTTGCATCAAGGATCAACTTACCCTTATCAATCATACATTGGATATTATCTTGTAGAGCCATGAAAAAGTCTATATCACGATCCTACAGTTGGTGGTATTAGCAAAATCGGTCCAACTTGAAATGCTTAGGGATCATAGGCTCGTTAGGCAATGTGGCTAAAGAATTCTTGAGGAGCTCATAATATCAATCATGCTACTTATGAGTGTTCTTGAAATTTGCTTATATTGGATGCATCTAGCATGAAGCAGTTGATCCAAGAGCTTTGACCACTTAATGGGCAATGGTGTGTACTTCGAGTGATCCTTACACTTGAAGTTAGGCCTTGTGGTAGCTAGTGTTGTGGTCATTGATGATGTAGGTTGGTTGTTTGCCACTGTGCTAGAGCCAGTTGCCTTATTGTTGTTGGCTGGGGCCTTGGGTTTCTTTGTCATTGGTTTGGCGTTGGATGGCTTAGCCTTGTTGGCCATCATTGTGATAGTTATAGTTGTCTACTTGGCTTTTTATTTATCCTTTTCTTTCTTCACGTGCAGGTTTTTGTAGGCCACATAGGCCAGATCCTTATTGGCCTTTGCTACATCCTAAATGCTCTTGGTTTGAGCAAATGCTTGGATTAAGGATTGTAGGGAAAGGTAATATAGCTTTGACTTGATGAAGTCATTCACTATGCTTTGAAAATGGCTAGCAGGTGTGTTTCTACAATGGGCTCATGGATCTTGTTAAGTGATGCACTCCAATGTTGAATGAATTTTTGCATAGGCTCTAAGTGGCCCTACTTCACTTGCATCAATTGATCTAGGGTGGCCTTAGGCTTCAAGTTGTGCTTGAAGTGCATGATGAATTGGGTAAGTAACTTCTCCAAAGAAGTGATGGAGGCCCTAGGAAGTGCACAATACCAATCTAGTGTCTTGCCCATTAAGGACATGGTGAACACATAGATAATTACATGTGGCCATGCTTGCAATAGGAGGCATTTTGATCAAAAGGTCACTAGATTAGTGTTAGGGTTCCCTTCACCATTATATTTGGTGAGTTGGGGTAGTGGGACCCCCGTAGTCAGTGTTAGTGCTGGAACTATAGGACTGATTGGATCATCCTAGTAAAAGTCTATCAAATGAATAGTTTCAAAGGAGGTGGCCTTTAGCTGCTTGACCTCTTCAATGAGGCTTTAGATCAGCTGGAATGCTTGATCCAAGCCGAGTGTGGTTATGGCAGGTTGTGTCCGTTGTGTCACTCGTTGTGTTGTTTGAGTGGCCCATGACCTAGCTTCGGATTATGTGACCACATGCAATGCTTATTGCATGGGTTATGTGATGGACATAGTGCCTAGCCCCACCACGTATTTGTGGGTTGGGCTATTATGAGGTGTGCAGACGTGATAAGTGGTAGAACAAATGACACTTATGCCATATGCGGCTAGGACATGATAGGCAATGGGATGAACAACACCTGAGCCATATGTGATTGAGAGATGTGCATGGTGTACACATAAGGTTGTGTAGGTGCAATGATTATGGTACAGAAGGTTGAGTAGACTGAACATGTTGCGTAGGCTAAATGGGCTAAATAGGCTGCATAGGCTGAAAAGGTATGAAAAAAGGCATGTTGAAGGAAACATTGAAAGGAATCGTAACCTCTTGGTGCGTCTATTGCATTTTGTGGGTTGCCACCACAAGTATGGACTTGGGCGGTAACACCTAGTTGACAACTATCTCCAAAAAGATAGATTGGTGAGATACTGAAGGCATGAAAGTGGAGGCCATTTGCTGGAATGAGGTGTGGAGTGAGTCTTCATGCTTAGATCAAGCTTCAAACTCATCCAAGTCCTCCTATAGGGGCTCCTCGTAGTTGGTCCCTACCTTGTGAACCATGTTTTAGATGAGGTTGTCCAGCATCCACTAGTAGGCCTCCCTGAGTAGAATAAAGTATATATTGGAAAGGAACCATGCCCTCTCATCAGGGTGGATAAGCTCAAAACTACATTTGCTATCCATTTCTTGGCAATCTACATATAAACTTGCTTGGTGCTTCATGCAAATGAAGTTATATTACTTGTCATTGAGCACCATGAACTTGAGAGGTAGGTTGCATTGGCTAAAAGATTGCCTCTCTGTTAGGATAGAACCCCTGGCCTTAGGAAGGTCAATCATGATCTCCAACTGAATGGGCCAAACAATAATTGTGCTCAAAGTAGAGGATGAGGTCTATTCAGGGTTCATGGTGCAAGGATGAAATGCAAAAGGTTGTTGAACAAAAAAGGAAAGAAAACAACTAACTCTGCTAACTAAAACAAATGGCTAAGTGTAGGAATGTAGAAAAAAATACTAAGTGTAAAAATTCTAAAAAATATCTAAGTGTAAAATAGAGAAAAAATGACTAAGTGTAAAAATGCAAAAAAAAAAGAAAAAAAAGAAAAAAAGAAGAAGACCAAGTGTAAACTATTGAAAAATGGCTAACTCTGGGACTACACTGAAAGCTGACTATGCCCACCTCAACACCTAGAATTTGGCTAAGTGTAAGGTATACACTCTGGTGTTATCTAGCAGGGTTTGAGGGGAACCAACAATGGGGACCAATCTACATGGGATGCAGAGAGAACATAAGCCAACAACCAAGGGAGGCTGAAGAAGGAAATGGCTAAGGCCCTTCTTGTAGCACCAGAAAAATATAGTAATCAAAAAAATTAGAGGCTGAAATGGTACACTAAGAGGGCTGTGGTCACATAGCCTTAACCCCACTTCCATGTGAGGGCTTGTTGGAAAATAAAGGCAGGGTGCCTAGAATGGTCTTATCGATTGAACTGGGACTTATGGATGTTACGATGAAATGAATGATAAGGGTTTGCATGGTGTTTATGATGTTCACGGTGCCCATGGGGGTGAGCATAGTCAAGGTTTACGATGCAAAACAAGGGTGCAAACATGTGAACATATGTAGAAACAATGAAAAATGTGAATAGAATGCTAGAAAATGCTAAAAGTATGCAAAATGTGAGAGAGAGAGAGAGAGAGTGGCACCACCCTAAATTAGGGGAGCATAGTTAATATTCAAAGAAAAGGTGAGGAGGTATGTGGTGTAAAAACAAGCACAATAGGTAGTGTAGTCATAGTATCTGGGCATTTGGGCTATGAAAATTGACATTTTCCATGAAGTCTGAGCTTGCTGGGTTAGCTATCATGGTGTCTTGCAAGCTGTGGTGGTTGGTAGTGTATTGGGCGGTATATAATGATGCTATTGTGGTGTGCAATGGTGTCTACCCAAGAATGCCAAGTGCACTTTGAGTTTGCCAAATTCTCAAATGCCAATCCATTGCTTCAAATTTCAATGCCTAAAATGTGAAGCACTAGGGTATTTATAGGTCTAGGGTTAGCATGAGTCATGGATCCAGTGCTATGTGGCATAGGGGTAGTTGGAACTAAGCTAGCCCCAACTATGCTCCCATTGAAGTAAATGGTGTTTTGCTAGTGTGCTCCAATGGATCCTTTGAGACTACCAAACTATGAATACACTACCAAGACTGCATGTGCAAGTGCCAAATAGATCACAATGTACCTAAAACCAATGCAAAATAGTGCAGTTTTGGAGACTACACTTTGGGACTATGCTATCCACTCTCTCAAGTGGTGTCAAGTGTAGGTACAATTTAGGAGTTAATGGGGGAGGGGGGAGGTGCAAATGGAATGCAAATTGTTGACCTTGCTTTCTTGAGTAATGTTAGAGCTAAGATGCTAGTTGGTGCTAAGTTTTGGAAGCTTCTAAAGATAGTTTTGCATGACTACACTAACTACGCTTTGGAGTGTAGTCTTAGGAGTTAGGAAAATTTTACCATAAAATGTGGTTTAGTGAAAACTACGCTAACTATGCTCTAGAGCATAGTCCTAGTAGGGAGCGTATAGTTAGGACACTTAGGAAAATCTGGTGGAAAATAATGTCCTCATGCAAACTATGCTAACTATGCTCTAAAGCGTAGTAGGAAGCATAGGATCAAGAGTTAGAAAATCTACCAAATTATTTCTTCCATCCCAACCATGCTTAGTAGCCTTTAGCTTAACACTTAGGAGGATTTGAAAAATTGGTCATTTCCATGCTGACTACATTAACTACACTCTAGAGTGTAGTCCTGGTAGGGAGAGCGTAGTAAGGGCACTTAGAAATTTTGTAGCTACTATTGACACTTGGAGAGATTTGTAAATTTAGGTTATCTGGGTCAACTACACTAACTACACTTTAGAGGGTAGTCCCAGTAGTGGGGAGTGTAGTCTCAACACTTAGAAAAATTTACCAAGTTTTGACACTTAGACAAATCCGTGGTCGAGATCCAGTGGCCTAAATTTGGTGGTGCTTTAATCCTCATGATCCGGTATTATTGGCCAACATTTTTTTGGGATGCTCACCAATTCATTTGCTCCTATGAACATTGTCAACATGATGGTGGGATGACTGCTTGTATGGAGGAATATCAGTAGTGGATCCAACCAATGGAACCTTTTGATATCTAGGGCATTAACTTCATGGATCCCATCACACCCATTTCAATTGGAAAGGTGTACATCATAGTCGTTGTTGACTATTGTACGAAATGGATGGAAGTTGTAACTGTCACTGATTGCACATCTTCCATGGCTACTCAATTTGTATAACAATATGTTCTAAATAGGTTTGGAGTGCCATGTGCACTTATTTCTAATAATGGTACTCATTTTACAAGCATTACCTTTTGAAAACTCACGCAACGCTTGGGGATTGAACATAAATTAATAACATCCTACAACCCCCAATAAAATAGTCAAGCTAAGGTTACAAATGGGGAAATCACAAAAATACTAACAAGAACAATTAGTAAATATAGGAGGGATTGGAGCATGAAACTCACTGATGCCCTTTAGGCCTACCACTCCACTTGGAAACTTCCTATTGGTGATTCTCCCTATGAGCTTGTGTTCAGAAAATTGCCAATACTTCCAATTCAAGTTGAGCTTTGTACACTATTAACAACTTGTGACCTTAACCTTGACTTGATTCTAGCAAAAAAAGAAAGATTGATGAACCTCAACTTGAGAGAAGAGAATCAATGGGGTAGTCCCATCATCTAATGAGTTGCACAAGGCATTCAAGAAACAATGCCATGACCTTAGGATTAGGAAGATGAAATTTCAACTAGGAGATAGGGTACTTGAATCTCAGACATGTACCAAAACAAACTAAGTTCTAAACATTGCAGAAGGGGCCTTATGTTATCTATGAAACCTTTCTTTTTGGGGCCATGTTAATATACAAACTTGAAAGTTGAAACAAGAAACTGTTGGTCAACATGAAACAAATCAAACCTTTCCATGAGCTTAAGAGAGTCAGTGATTAGAACACCTCAACAGATGGACATGCATGATTAATTTCCTAGGTCTCCTCCTTCAAACTTAGTCATGGGGGTGATGGTCATCCATGTTGATTAATTAAAGTGACTGCTAAGTTTTTTTACATCTTTTTATTTTACACCATTTTTGGTCTTACACCATCTTTAGTACATTTTTTAGTTTCTTAAATATTTTACAAATTCTTCTATATTTCATTTTATTTACTTTGGGTTTTTCTAATGTTTTATTTTTTTTTCTTTATTATCAGTAGGACTAAGTGCAACCTCAACTATTAGGTAGTGGTGGTTTGTGCTATAATGTTTTTGATTGCTAATATCTTGATTCTATTTTGAATTTTGGTATTGATAATTAAGACATGATTTCTTTTTCATGATAATAGGTAGTGAGTCCATGTTATCCACTCATTAACAAACTCTATGGGGTTCCTTGTTTTAGAAATATGAGGTCCATTCCTTAATGCCACTTATAACGAATTTGTAACCTTGGTAGTTTCCAAACTTGGGAAGGATTAAATGGATAGACAAGGGTGTGACTTCAAGGGAATTTGATGCTCTTTGTACTTGCCTACCCTCTTGGGTGCCTGAGTGTTTTCATGGATTTCTCATTATTTTGTTGTTGACCAATAATAGGAAGCTAAAAGTCTTTGCATGGTGTGGTTCCTATTAAAAATAAACAAAATTACAATGTTAAAAAAATATAATAATAATGAGGATTCAAAGCACACCCTTTAGACAAAAGAATGGGCTATAAGCATTGGTTATGGGACTAGAAAGACATGTTACACATGCTTGAAGGTCCCCCTTAACTAAGGTCCATCTCACTTCTTGCTTCTCTTTTCTTCTCTATTAGGAATGGTGATTAATTTATGGGAATGCTCTTATGTCTTGAGAGGATGGGCTAGTTATGGAGTGTCAATGCGAAGTCATTGAAAGTGGTTGGTTTTAATTCAAACTAAGGATGGCTGTTATTAGGGCATATTAATCATAAAATCCACAAGGGACTTCATGTGACCAAAATACAGGACTTCATTCCACTCTCTACCTCATCCATCTCTTCTTTTCATAACTCACCTCACAACCATTTTTCATGTCTTGTTCAATGTCTTAGTTTGATATGTCACAATTCTCAGGTAGATTCTTTCGGGATTTGGTCCTTAACTTACCATAATCATTAATCAACTGTGGGGTCCACAAAATTTTTGGTTTGAGGATATGCAAGGGCATTAAGGGCATGAGCCTACTAGATCCACGTTCATTTCCTTTGGTTGGGCTAGTTAAGTTCCTTATCCTGAGACATTCTTGCTTTCAACATCTTCCACATTCCATGTTGGTTGCACCCAGTTGTGCGCTACTTCATGCCATTTTTCCATGATTCTCCCAATAAAGACTTCTTTTTTGTGAACTATTAAGGCATCTTCATGCATTCCATCTTGTTCTTGGCTTCTTGGGCTTCCATTGGACTCTAGTTTGATGCAAAAACTCTTTGTTTTCTTTGATTTTCACAAAGTCAAACTTTTGTCAACAAATGCTTCAACGATATCTTGTTGATGAAGTTGACCATGTCAACGTAATCTCATCGATAGGATTCTATTAACACAATGTAAAATTTCTATAAATAGTAGTCAACACTTAGGAATTATTTGTCATTTATTTCAAATGTGAGAGGAGTTTTTGTAAATTTTTAGAGCCCAAAATCTTTCGAAGCCCATAACTTTCAAACGGTTTGTCCAATTATCCTTGTTCTTTCATTTTGCAGTTATCAGAGGTAATCTCTACATTGCGGGAGTGACAAAACTTAGGTTTTTAAAGAAAAGTTTTTCAAGAAATTTTCAAACTTCCCCATGGTTTAACTAATAAAATAATATTAAAATCACTAATTTATGAGAGTTAAATCTTTCCAATGAACTCTAGTAGAAATTAAAAAGAAATAATAATAGAATAATGTTAAAATAATCAAACCTACCATGCTCACAACTTAGCCAAGTGTAACTAAGCCAAAGAGATAAGGTATCAAAGTATTCCAAAGTTGCACACCAAATGCTAATCCTTGATCATGTTGTAATTATAGATGATACTAAGACCAAAATGCCTGTAGGAAGGAGGACTATCTTAACCAGGGAACAAGTGACCTAGAACTTATAGGGACCAAAAAGAACAACCATAGGAGCAGGTAGTAGAAACTCATGTAATGGGACCTCTTTGGGAGGAGCTCGAAGTGAAATCTATTTGACAAATTTTCCAAGGTGATACAAAGCAATCCCAATGGGATGAGGCACCAGGACTAAGGCCAAGCCTTAAGGTCACATTGATGAATGTCTTCCTTATGTAGATTCAACCTATAACATTTAGTTCTCCAAGAATTGAACTCTGGTACCTTCCTAGAATTTGCTCGAAAAGATGTCAGAACGTAGTTGCAAAGCACTCCCATGTGGCCCATCATCACTTCCAGTAGGGAGTGGTACATGGAAGAGATCTATATTTTCTAGAATAATAAGCAATTAGATCTCACTACGAAGATCAAGAACATCAGTGTGTCCTACTTGATGAAGGCCATTTCTAAGGCCCTTGGTTTGCCTAAAATTAGGACCAATCTAGCAGAGATCTCCATGCAAGTAGACTTGGAGGTAAAAAAGGAGTGGATCTAATGGTGCTATGGAGTGGACTACAAAGAGTATGGTGCACTAACCATAGTAGAATGTACACACTTTAAGATAACAACCTACCACCTCAATCTGATGGTGAGGCCTAGCAAGGTGATTACCTTCTCCAGCCATGTGTGCATTTCTTTGAGTGGAAAATTTCATATGAACCTTTCATAGCTAATCTATTTAGAGATAGAGAAGTAGTTCAAGGAAAATGAACATGGAAGGAAGGCACTCCCATTTTCATATCTCATCTAGAAATTATGCAAAAGGGGAGGCATAGCTTATTACATGAACAACACATTGAGACATGCTCCTACTACCTCTTGGGTAGAAATGATGAAAGATAAGGTCTCTATCGTGATTAAGGAAGAGAAGCAGCCACCACCACCACTCACTCATGAAACATCACTAGAGGTGCATGTTGCTATGGAGTACATGCAAAAGCTCTAAGAACAACTCTTACAGTAGTAGCAAGCAAGTATGAGTGGTGATTTGTTTGTTTATAGATCAAATTTGAGCATCTAAATGAGCTAACTCATATAATAAACTAGTTAAAGAATACAAGGCCAACTTTCTGTACCTGAAAAATGAAAATGCTCGAATGCTTAAATTTGAGTGCCTAAGAGGTAACAGTATCTATTCTAGAATAGTAGTAGTTCTTAAAAATCTCTGGGAATGCCACTACCTTCTTGGTGTGCTTAGAGGAGGATGATGGTATGATTGTCTTGGTGATGCAACACTAAGGACAAAAAACGATGATTGAGGTGATGGTAGACTGAGTGGGTGAGATCCTAAATGTTCCTACAACATTTGTACATGATATTGTTGTACTTAGGAGATGTGCAACCATTTGTAGGAGCACCAAGTGGAAAACTCAACATAGCCTAGCATGAAGAGTTGTTGGAATGACTAGTGCGAACTTGGTAATAGATTCTAGAGGTCTTCGACCTTCCAGATGACATATCTGCTACCTAGTTGATACTATTGGAGGCAACAAGCAAGTGTATCATTGTAGAAGATTAAATTAAAATAGCCAAATCTGAAAATCAGCTCTTGGTTACAAAGGTTGCTAAACTTAGAGTCCACCTTTCTAATCCCATGGTACTTAGCCAAGCGATAACTAGGGATGAAGCTTTTTAGTAGCTTTAGTCCAAACTCCAAGAGGCTACGTACATGAAGGAGTTGATGATCTTTAATTAGTCCTCGGATGATGCAACTATCTATAACATTTAGTAGGACTTGTTAGACGTTCATTGGGAGAATTCACATCTAACCAAGGACAATCATCACTTGCATACTATTGAGTCTCAAAAAGAGAAAATGGTCATATACATGTAACAGTAGTAGGAGTAGCCTACCAAGGTGTTAATAGATTTGAGAAGGTTGATAGTCGATAACTATAATATCTCGATGGAGGAGGTCCATGGGATTTTCCAAAGATCTATAATTAAAATTTTTTCTTCGAAGAATGAGGTCCTAAATTTCGAATGGGTTAAGAACCACTATAGGGACCATATTGGCCTACAAAAGGAGATCAACAAGAAACACATCCAATTAACAAAGGCAAAGATGAATGAGATCCTCTTGTAGCTCTAGCAAGGAGATGATGTATGGTAGCCTATCTTTGATGGGTTGAACATGTACACCAAAGCTAAAATCTACCTTAAGTAGCTGTAGATCGAGGAAATGATGGAATACATGAAGCTCGCCAACGTTTGCTATGAAAACTTAGCAATTCTGATTATCGAAAGGCTGCGGTCAGATTTGAAGAAGCAAGTGATCAACTTGTATATGTTGTACAAGGTTGAGTTCAAGCACCATAAAGAGACCAAGCAGAAGCTTGAAATAGTAAACCCAGTACTCGATGTTTGTAGGTAGAACTTCATTGATCAAAGATCAATAGCTAAGAACCTAGCTAGAAAGTTGAATGACTACCAAGAGATGCAGAACACTGTCAATACATTTGACATTGAACAGAAGCAATTCGTAGCCTAGTTTGTAAATGTGAAGGACCTATTCATTACAATGCCTTACCCTTTGGATGTTCCCATATTGATCCACATTAGCAATGTTCTGTGGATCATGTATGATCTCAAGAGTAAGGAGGAGAAGCTAAAATTATTGTTGGAAGCTTGTTGTCTTTTACCAGAAGTTGCAATTGCAGCTAGACAACCACAACCACCACCTCAACCACAACAACTGCATGTACTTGAAGTAAGAGAAGGTGCTTTGGCACCTTAGGAATCTCCACTGCCTAGGACCATCTGATTTTCTTCCTTATCTTTAAGCCACTAGAGGAGTTGTGCTATCAATTTTTGTCATGGTGTTTAATTTTGTTTTCATGAATATCTAATCTTCTAATGATTGTAAATCTATACACTTGGGTACTTAGTATTTGTTTGTTTTTGTGTCAATAGTTAGTCAATAATCCCATAGCTTCCCAAAATTTTGTAAGAAACTTGTTCCTTCTTTTGTTTACTTGAGGAGGAGTTTTTATTTGAATGTGGAGGTATGATGAGTCGTGTTCATGGGTTATGTCAATGGAATCCAATCGACACGATCCCATCAATGCATATGCATCGATGTAGGGTTTGACGCATTGATGCATACACATCTATGTAGTGCCTTCTATTGCTTATATAAATGCATGCACTAACTGCATTTATGACATTCATTGTTTAGTATCTTAGGGAAGCTCTTTCATTTTGTTCATTTGATAGTTAGAATATTTTCTAAGTGCCCATAGTAGGAGTGAGAAGTGTATGAATCATTATTTGAACATTGATGTACCTGAACACATCGATGTAACCAACAATAAAGATGAGATTTCTTCAGATATATTGTAGCATTTGGAATTAGCTTAATGTTTACTTAATGCATTTATTATTTGAGTAATTTACTTTAATGCATCAAATTAATTAATTAAATGGTAATTAGTTAATATGCATAAGTATTACCATTTCGAGCATACGTTAACATTTGGTAACCTCAGTAGGACTTAACGCTTGGTAACCTAGTAGTTGTAACGTGATTCAGGATGTGTATGGTAAATGGGAACAGATGCTTATGTTAGTATTAGTTAAGCTATTACTTAATTATTAGATTAATCAAACACTTAATTACTTTATTTTTTGGTAGTTAGGTGATTTAAACAATAAAAATAAAATGACAAAAATCATATGCCTCAGTTACACTTAACCATACACTTGCATTTCATAAGCGAAATTAAGAAGACAATGATCACATACATTAGATTCACTTCCTAGACCTAGTGTACTTAGAGAGCTAAAGTCTATGGAATTTCATTAGATTGCTTGGTAAATGCTATTGATTCATATGGTTGGCATTGCTCATCACTAGGCCTTTTACTCTTGCCATCAAGAGCCTTGTGCAACCCTTCATGCACCAACAAATCTAACATCTTCATTTTTCACAAACTTTCCTCTACCATTGAATTTTTCAATGTCAAACTTTGTATTTCCTAACAAGCTAGCCATCCATGGTAATTCCTAACCAAAGCTTTAGTACTAGTTGTTGTGGAAATAGTAATGCTAGACATGTACGATGGAGATGTATTTGAGTATGTTGGGAAAAAGGTCTGAAGCAACTTAGAGTAGTCTGTGCTAGTATCATGGATGCACATGTTGCTCAACGAAAAGTACCATAGGAAATTTCTCCAAGGGCCATTGTCAAGTGCACCTATGTCATGACCACATTCCATTTCAATCCTCAAATTGTATTTTCATACTTAGCCAACTCATTTAGGTTCTACATCACTAGAAAGTCCAATGGTAAAACTTTATTCAATTCTAAGATCGGCTGTTGTGAAAACAATAGAAATAGAGGATCCATCAAACTATAAAAATAAAAATCACATAAGATTTATGTGGTAAAGTCCTTTAATGTGAAGGAAAACATTCATAGGGCAGGGTAAAATAATTTTATTCAAGATGAACAAGTGAGTACAAGGATTCTCTTACTCTTTTTAATTTCTTGTATCACAAGCTCACACTATGCCTATATTTATAGCATAGTCTCTGATGAGTCACACCATGGGTTATGTCAATGAGGCCTCATCGACATGGTCCCTTTGATGTGGTTGTGTCGACGTATGATTTGATACATTGATGCGACCTCCTCAATGTAGTGTGTTTTTTTGCCTATAAATATGTGTTCATCAACCATGTTTATGTCATCTTTTGTCAAAGTTGTAGTGGAGCTCTTGCAGTTTTCTTGCATGAAAGTTAGAATATTTTTCTAAGTGCCCATAGTAGGAGTCAAAGAGTGTATGGATCTTTATTCAAGCATTGTTGTACTTGAGCACGATAGTGTGTGCAGCAATAAAGATGAGCTTTCTGATAAACCTTGCAGCACTTTGACATAGATTAATTATTTCCATTATGCATTTAGTATTTTATGCAATTTCCTTTAATGATTTAACTATTTACATAATTAATTATGAAATAAATTAAGCTAGATTAAATAGCAATAAATTAAGCACATAAGTACGACTACTTCAAGCATATTCTTGGTGCTTGGTAATCCCAATGACACTTAATGTTTGGTAACTTAGTAGTGTTAAACATGTTCAAGATGTGTACAACAAATGGGAATGGATGCTTATGCTAGGATTAGTTAGATTAAATTACCAATTAAATATCTTTAATTCTATATTTTTTATTCTTAGGTAACCTAGAACATAAAACATAAAAATGATAAAAATCATATGCCTCGGTTACATTTAACCATACCTTTGCATTTCACAAGTGTAATTTGGAAGACAATGATTGCAATAGTTAGTTTCACTTCTTAGAGACTAGTTTACTTAGAAGGCTATAGGTCCACAAAATTCGACTAGATCGCATGTGAATGCTTAGTGATTCATATGGTTGTGCGTAGGGTATACTTGTTACTTATCATTGGTGCCATTGTTGGGGACTTGTAGTTTGATATGTGCACTATCTAGGACTTAGTAAAAAGTATTTGACATTGTTGCAATGAATCCTAAATTCATAATAATTTAAATATAAAAATAATAATGATAATTAATGCACACTAAAATTTTCTTTTAATCCAAAATTTCTTCTTTTCATAGGCATGATGAATCAAAACCAGTAGTGCCCTAGGAATTCAAAGTGGTGTAAACTAATCTAGATGAGTTTATACCTAATTTCATCTTCATGCTACGTTAGGATGAACAACTATGGTGGAGAGATATGGAGGGCAATGTTGCATTTTCTCCTAATTGATGTTCCTAGGATGTTGCTCCAAACTCTTAAGAGGTTGGGCATCTAGGATCTCTATGATGAATACGTTGTGTAGGATCATGACTATTGGGACTACTATCATAGAGAAACATAACACAAATGAAATCAACGCTAGGAGAAGAATCATTAAGCTATGAAGGGATAATGGTTCAATAACCCCTTATTCTTGCTAAACCAAAATGACAAGGAGGATCCTCCCTCTGGGGATTCTCAACATGAAGATTCTCCATCCTTTAACTTTGGTGAAGGAAGCTTGAACTCACAGTTATAGTCCACTATCAACAATCTTGGTTCAGGCAAAAGTGGTAGTCAAGGAAAGGGCTTGAGCAAGCATCATGATGATGATAAACCTAATGCTTATGGTTGTGACAAGTGGAGAAGAGGTGGTAGACATTGTGGTTGTGATAGTTCTCCTTCCTCTTTTTCCTCTTCATCTGCATTTTCTTCTTCCTCCTTCGGATCTGATTAAAATCGCAGGGGATGAAACCATGATGGAGGTGAATAGTAGGACAATGATAATAGAACATTCCATGAAGGAAAGAGTAGTAGAGAACATAATAGGCATAATTGAAATCATGATGATGATGAACCTTTGTTTGTAACTCAAAGGATGCTGAACATCACAAAGGTAGTCAGAATTCCAACAAGACATGTGAAAGATAATAGAATCAGGAGGTTGGATATGAACAATATTCCCAGATTTGAGGGGGTATAAATTAGATCCATAGACCCATCTTCAAATCTTTCATGATGCTTGTGCCTTGCAAAACATAGAGAATGATCGGCAAAGACTTCAGCTATTTCTCAAGACACTCATAAAAGAAGTAGAAAGTTGGTACTACTCCATGGAGCTGGAATCAATTCACAGATGGAGTATGATGCTTGAGTTGTTCAATGACAAATAATAGATGTACTCCAAAGTTTCTAACTTGAGAAAAAAAATCTAAGGTTGGCAACAAGAAACACATGAACCCTTGGGTATTATTTTATTTTGCATAGATGTCTTAGCCATTGTTATTCTCAATGGGAGTAGCTTCGCCATATCATAGGTGGGCTTTGATTAGAAATAAGAAGAACTCTTGGGGTTTATGCCCAAGGAAGATTGTCAAAACTAAGAGTCCATTAGAAACAAAGGCTGATTAAGTAGGTTGCAAAAGAAGAAGGTGACTTGAGAAAATAAGAAAATGTTGAGTAGTATAACTAGGACCCTTTCATTAGAAAAAGGGATGTTTGATTCTATGACAATGAGGGGGAGGCATGACTTGATGAAGTGGTGTAGTGAAAAACCTTGCTAATTCAAAAATCTATGTCTAAATTTTTGGCTAAGGTTGACAAAATGTTGGAATCTTTGGATGAAAAATTTCAAATTGCTTTGAAAATTGTAGAAGAATCCAAAGAACAAGGTAGTGATCATGATTGTAGAAGACAAAAGGAAGTTGAATGTGCCTACCAATGGGGTAAGGGCAAAGCTACTGTAATAGAAGAGGTTGTGGAGTTAGAATTAGATGATGATGATGGATGTAACATTTGCTAATAGAAATATCCTAAGGGATGTTACCCTATTGTGTTACATTTATAAGAATCTAGGATGTATGCTTTGAATCCTAGACTAGCATGAAGGTAGGCACCCAAAAGGTTTCCTTATCCTCAAGATAACTCAAGGTCGTTCCACCAACAACAACAAGCTCATTATCCAAGTGGAGCTCCACCATAACTGTATGAGCAATACCATTAGTGATAGCACCCACAATCATGAGGGATGCCACCACCAAGGTAGTAGCACCCTTACTGACAATCTGATTAAGATGGATACTATGTTTAGCAACCCATGTCTTCATGTGACTAGTCTAGTTACTCTTCTTTTCAACATCACTACTATCTTCCAGAGTACTATAGAACTCATTCTTCATCTCTTAGAGGAGAATCCCCATACCCTTATCATCCTCCTCATCCTTTAGCACATGCTCCTCAACCCTTAACCCAATTATCACTTGCTCCATCCATGTAGGGTGAAATTCTTACACAGCCACAACAACATAACACTACTAAGGCTATTAACTTACAACTGGTTCCTCAATCGAGTGGTTCATAATCTAGATCTTGTAAAAGATCATTCTTTCAAATCAATATCCCTATAAAGCACTCACTGACTCATGCATCTAGTCACCTTATGTGTCCTTCATCCTCTACATCCATTCCTTTCAAGAGCTCTTCAAAACAAATGCCTCCCAAGATCCACATAGTCATGTTAACCCACACTATATTGGATTGAATCAAGGTTGGTAACCTTCCTAGGAAATGGGCTGATCCTAGCAATTCTTTCATCTACTTGAAGATCATTAGAAATGAGTCATGAAAGGCTCTTCTTGATTTAGGTTCTAATGTCAACTTGATTTTCCATGAAATGTACAATGTGTAGAACCATCCTCCTCTCAAGAAGAGCAACATTTGTTTAGAATTGGTAGATTAGTCCATCACTATTCCCTTGGGATTAGTGCAGGACATTATGATAATTATCTATGGGTGGTTGTATCCTACTGATTTCCCAGTGATTAAGGTTGACAATTACAAGGGGGACTTCCTGGTCATTATAGGAAGATCTTTGTTGAACATTATTGATGCATGAATGAGCATTAGAGATCTTTCCCTTGAGATTTCCAAAAAAAAAAAAAAACATTTGGAAAGATTGAGAAGAAGAGAGTTCCATACATTGCGTACAATGATACCAAGTGAAACTATGTGTAGAAACTCTAGTCTATCAAAAGCATATCAATCAAAGCATGTAGATAGTGTGTAGATGAATTTGAAATCCAAAAGTGCCTATATGCAGTAACCATAAAATAGGAGGATGCCCAGTGGTTGATAGTTGATTTTGAAAGTAGCACACTTTGCATAAAACATACTGAGAGCCTAACTTATGCCCATGTTGAAGGCATGGATGAATTGGAGCAAGTTCATCACGAACTCTCTGATGATGAACCTGATGATACCAATTAGAGAGAGTTGGAAATCCTTGATAGTTTTAAACAGGAGCCCTTAGAGTTGAACACTCTACATACTAGCATGAATATGCATTTCTAAGAAATGGCAAGCCGATGATAATCAATGCCAACCTTGCTCATAAGTAGAAAAAAATGTTATTGAAGGTGGTCAACAAATGGCTAATAGCCTTTTCTTGGTCATATCCTAAACTCATAGGGATTGATCCTTAGATATGCTAGCATTGCATCTATACTGATTTAGCCATGAAGCAAAGAGGCAGTTGTAGTGGCAGCTAAATCCCAAATGGGTTTATCTATTGAATTGTAGATAGCAAGTGGGTTAGCCTTCTTGTAATTGTGCCAAATAAAGGTAACAAGTGGTGGGTCTATATTGATTTCAAGCTATTAAAAATGGTGACATTCAAAGATCATTTTCCATTACCATTTGTGAGCTAGGTGTTGGACACTATTTCTGGGCATTGCTATTTTAGCTTTCTAGATGGTTATAGTGGCTATAACCAAATTGAAATAGTGCCTGAGGATTATTCCAAAATAACATTTATAAGTTCCTGAGGACTTTTGCATATTATAAGATGCCCTTTGGTCTATGTAATGCCCCTGCAACTTTCCAACACTTAGTCTTAATCATTTTTTAGTAGCAGATTGGTAGTGGGGAAGAAGTCTTCATGTATGACTTCAAAACATATGGTGCTACATTTGAGTAAGCCTTGGAGTGTCTTAAGTAGGTGCTTAAAAGATGCATGGAGAGTAATCTTTGGATCAATTGATAAAAGAGCCATGCCATGGTCTAAGAGGACATTGTGTTAGGGCATAGAATTTCTCAAGCAAGGATTGAGGTAGACCTTGAAAAGATTCGGGTCATCCAAAAAATAACCCACTAAATAGAAACCATTAAAGATGTTTAGTCTTTCCTTGGACACATTGGCTACTATCAACAACTCATAGAGAATTTCTCTAAGATTGCAAAACCATTAGTGAAACTTACAAAGAAAGATGCTTTGTTCATATGGATCGAGGAATGCGTAAAGACATTTTAGAGCCTTAAGTAGAGGCTTGTAGAAATGCCAATTCTATGAGCACTTGATTAGTTCCAACCATTTGACATTATGATAGATGCATCAAACTATGCCTTGGGAGCTATGCTTACATAGTTGGATGATTAGACATGTGCATATTACATTCACTGTAAAAGTTGAAAGTTGAAGCATTGTGGGTACATAGCTTAATTACACCACAATGGAAAAAGAGTTGAGGGTAGTGGTATATGCCTTGGAAAAGTTTAGGCACTATGTGCTTGGATACAAGGTGTTTGTGCACATTGATCACAATGCCATTCACTTCTTGATGAATAAATCAATAGTGAGCCCTCATGTCATATGATAGTTGGTGATCTTGTAGGAGTTTGATCTTATAATGGTAGATTGAAAGGGGACTAAGAATGTGGTTGCTAATCACTTATCTTGGTTAGGATGGGACTACAAAGAGGTGAGAGCCCATTCTCTGATTAATTTCCTGATGAACTCATCTTTGTTGGTGCAATTAATGAACAAGTGCCTGTTGAACCAAAATGGTATGATGGCATCCTTACTTATCTTCTCACTCAAGAGATGCTGCAAGAGTTAGATCATCGAAAAAATAATTTCTTCATTAGGCCAAATATTTATGAAAATTAATGAACACCTTTACAAGTTGTGCATCAATGGCCTAGTTTGTTCATGTGTTCCGGATGCTGACTAACTGTGCATTCTCTAAGATACTCATGAGGGTCCTTTTGGGGGCCACTATGTAGGAAGATGCATGACCATTAAAATCTTGATGGTAGAATACTATTGGCCAACAATCTGCAAGGATGCTCATCAATTCATCTACTCTTGTGAATGTTGTCAATGAGGTGGTAAAATGACTACTCGAATGGAGGGACCTCAGTAGTGGATCCAACCATTGGAACACTTTGACATCTAGGGCATAGAATTCATGGGTCCCATCACACACATGTCAAATGAAAAGGTGTACATTATAGTCACTATTAACTATTGTATGATATTGAAAGAAGTAATATCCATCATTGATTGTACATCTTTCACTACTACATGATTTGTACAATAGAATGTTATAATTAGGTTTGAAGTGCCATGTATACTAATTTTAGATAATGATACTCATTTTACAAGTGCTACTTTTCATAAGCTTATGCAACACTTGGGGGTTGAACAGAAACTAACAACACCCTACCACCCCCATGCCAACGGGCAAGCAGAGGTTATGAATAGGGAGATTACTAAGATCTTAACTCGAAAAATTAGTAAATATAGGAGAGACTGGAGCATGAAAATGAACCATGACCTTGGGGCCTACTACTCCACATCAAAACTTCCTATAGGCTACTCTCCTAATGGGTTGGTGTACAGAAAATTACCAACTCTTCCAATTCAATCTGAGCTCAGTACATTTTCAATAGCCTATGACCTGGATCTTAACTTGATCCTAACACAAAAAGAGAGATTAATCAACCTTAATGTGCTACATGAGAATCAATTAGTAGCCCTATCCTTGAATGAAGTACACAAGGCATTTCATAAACAATGTCATGATGTTAGAATAAGAAAAGTTAAATGTCAACCTGAAGATAAGGTCTTTTACTAGAACCCCACACATGTCCCGCAAAAGACCAAGTTTCAAACATTGTGGGAAGGGCCTTATATCATTCATGAAACCTTTCCTTTTAGGGTCATGTTGATCTATAAACCTGAGAGCCCAACAAAAAGCAATTGGTCAACATGCAACAACTTAAACCTTTCCATGAGCCCAAGAAAGCCAATGCCATCAACACCTCATCAGATGGATAACCACGCTCAATCTTTTGGATCTCCTTCTTTCAACTTAGTTATAGAGGAGATGGCCATTCGTGCTAATCATTAAAATGGCTCCTCAGTTTTTCTACCTTTTTTTTTATTGTTTTACACCTTTTTATTTTACACTTTATTTATTTTTATACCTTTTTGTTTTACACTTTGTTATTTTTCCAAATTTTTGTTTTACAACATTGTTAGTATGTTTTATTTTTCTTGAATATTTTATAATTTATTTTATATTTACCTTTATTTTGATATGAATTTTCTTTGTTTTCTAATAAAAGTGCTTTATTACCAATAGGACACAATGATGTTATAGCTGTTTACTAATGGTGGTTTGTACCTAATGTTCTTCGTTGCTAATGGCTGGTTTCTATTTTTGAATTTTGATAATTGCTGACTAAGACAAAGTTTCTTTGTCATGGAACAAGCAGTGAGTCCATGTCATCCATAGATCCATTAACTTTATGGTTTTCCTTGTTTTGGAAGTATGAGATCCCTTTTTCATTCATAAAACCTTAACAAATTTGTTACCTTGGTAGTTTCCAAAATTGGGAAAGACCCAAAAGGTTTGGAAAGGGTGTGAATTTAAGGGGTTTCATTACTCTTTTTAACTTTCTACTTGAGAGCTTGAGTGTTTTTCATGGATTTCTCATCGTTTCATGTCGACCAATAATAGGAAGTTAAATAAATCTTTGCATGGTGTGGTTCCCATCCAAAACTCATACAAACATAATATTCAAAAAAAATAATGGGAATTCAAAGCACACCCCTTAGATAAAATAAACAAGCTACAAGCACTAGTTATGGAACTAGAAAGACATGTTATGCATGCCTGAATATCCTCTCTAACTAAGGCCCTTTCTCACTTTATTCTTATTTTTTCTTCTCAAATAAGAAATAATGTTTGATCTATGGGAGCATTCTTGTGTCTTAAGGGGATGGACTAGTCTTAGGATGGTGATGCAAAATCACTGAAAGTGTTTGGGTTTGGTTTGGACTAAGGATGGATTTTATTAGGTCATCTAACCACATAATCCAAAAGGGATTTCATGTGACCATGATTTGGAACTTCATTCCACTTTTTCTCTCATCTGTTAGTGCTTTTCATTTTTCACCTCACTATTGGTTTCCATGTCTTATTTAATTTATTAGTTTGATTTATTGAAATTCTTAGGTAGATTCTTTTGGACTCGATCCTTAACTTTTCATAACCATGAATCAACTAAGGGCCCCATTGACTCCTTGGATTGAGGTTATGCAATGGCAAAATGCCATAAGCCTACTATGGGGAGGACCCACTTGCATAGCTCTTGGTTAGGCTAGTTAAGTCTATTATCCTTAGGCATTTTTTCAATGAAATAATTTGCATGTCCCATCAGTTGCATCCAACTATCCACTTCTTAAGGCATTTCTCCCATGAAATTGCATTCTCCCTTCCATTCTTCCATTTTGCGACGTATCAAACCCTCTTCATGCATTTCATCATGTTCTTGGCTTCATAGGTTTCCAAAAGACTTCAATTTTGAGTGAAAACTCATTGTATTTCTTAATTTTTTTTGAAAAGTCAACGGTGATCAACAGATGCATTAACGTGGCCCTGTATACTATAGCCTTTGTGTCAATGCGAACAAGTCGATGTGGTCCCATCAACGCATGGTAAAAATACTATAAATAGGATGCAACACTTAGTAATTTTTACCATTTTTCTTCAAATAAGAGGGGAGTTTTTGTGATTTTTTAGAGCCCATATCTTTTGCACTACTTGTCTGATTTCAGTCATTTTTTAGCCCTCTAGCTACTGGAGGTATGCTTTACATCGCGGGGGCCATAAACTTGAGGATTTTTATAGAAATGTTTTTAGAATTTTTCTAACTTCCCCATGGGTTGAATGAATAAAATAATATTAAATCATCATCCTATGAAATTTAAACCCTTCCAAAAAACTTTGGTAATCTATTTAATCAAATAATAATAAAATAATATTAAAATAATTAAATTGACCATGATCACAACTTAGCCAAGTGTAACTACCCCAAGAGATAAGGTATTTTAAATGTTTCAAAGTTACACATTAAGTGCTAATCCTAGGTCATGTTGTGATTATAGATGGTAATTAAACCAAAATGCTTGTAGGAAGGAGGACCATCCCAACCAAAGGACAAATGAACTAAAACTAGAAGGGGCTAACATGAACAACTCCAAGGGCAGGAAGCTGAAACTCATGCCACAAGGCCTCTTCGTGAGGATTTCAAAGTGGAATTTGTTCATCAGGTTCTAGAAGAAGTAGAAATAGAGTAGTCTCACTGAGATGAGGCACCAAGTTCCATGCATAGAATTGAAGTTACCTTGACCTATGCCTACCTTGATCAAATCAAGCCTTGGGATGTTTAACATTTGGTTCTCCAAGAACTAAACTTTGCAACATTCATAGAGTTCACTCTAAAGGAATTCAAAGCTTAATTGCGAATCTTTCCCATGTGGAATCATCATTTCTAGTGGGGAGTGGTACATGGAAGAGACCTATCTTTTTTGGAACAATTGAAAACTTGCTACCATAGTTAGAATTAAAGACACTCGTGTGTCCTACTTCGTGGAAGAAATCACACAGGCTCTCGGCTTGTGTGTTATTGGAACTAGCTTGGCAAATATCTCAACTTAGGTAGACCCTAAGGCAAAGAAGGGGTGGACCTAGTGATGCCATGGAGTGCATTGTAAGGAGTATGATGTACTCACTATGGTGGAACATGTGTATTTCAAGATAGTGGCTTATCACCTCAATTCAATGGTGAGGCCTAGTAAGGCAACTATCTTTTCGCCCGATGCAGGTGCTGTTTTGAGTGTGAAATTCCTTGTGAACCTTCCATAACCAATCTATCTAGAGATAGAGAAGTGATTCAAGGGAAATGAATGTAGAAAGAAGGCCCTACCCTTTCTCTGCCTCATCAGAAAACTATGCAAAATAATAAGAATAGTTTGCAACACCAATGATGCAATCAGACATGCTCCTTCTATCTCTTGAGGTAGAAATGATGAAAGATAAGACTCCTATCATAACCAAGGAAGAGGAGAAGAAATCACCATCTCTACCATCCACTGTCAAAAAAATGTTGGAGTCCTATGCTACCCTTTAATGAGTGTGTGAGATTCGAGAGTAGCTCTTGCATGATTAGGAGCAACAAGTAGGAATGAGTGATGAAGATCCATCTATGTATTGCCCAATGATGAATTACCTCAATGAAGTGGCTCGAACAATTAACTAGATAGAGGGAGGTGGACCAATGTTCTTAGCATAAAGAATGAAACTACCTATGAAATTAAATCCTAGCATCCAAGAGGTAATATTATCTCTCTTATGATTGCAAAAATCCTAGAATTCTTTGGGAATGCCACTACTTTCTCAATGTATATAGAGGAGGGTGAGGGGGCAACTATCTTGGTGATGGAGTACCATGGCCAGGAGACAACAACAAAAATGATTACTAATAGAATTACTGAGACATTGAATGCACTTGCAGCATCTGTACCAGATGTTTTTGCACTTAGAGATATGTAGACATTTGCAGGAACAATTAGTGGTAGATTGAGTGTAGCTCAGCATGAGGAGTTACTGGATTGATTAGTGGAAACCAGACAACCAATTCCAGATCTCTTTGATTTTTTAGATACAACATAGTCAGAGCTATTGGAAGTAAGGGGCAAATGCATTATCATGGAGGGGTAACTTGAAATAACTAGAGATCAAAACCAACACTTGGCTATGGAGGTTGCTAAACTACAAGCCAACCTTATTGATCCTACATTTCTCAACCCTACACTAACCCATGATGAGGCTTTTCAGTAACTTTAGGGTAATCTTAAGAAGGTTGAGAACACAAAGAAGATAATGATCTTTGATCAATCTTTGGCCAATTCTACCATGCATAATATCCAAAAGTCCTTAGACCAAACTCACTAAGAGAATGTAACTTTGATTGCAAAAAATCATTGCCTGCGGAATGTTGATGTGTAGAAGTAGCAAATGCAAGATTTCATCCATCAGTAGCAGGAGTAGCAAGCTAGAGTAAATAATGAACACAATGAACTAAGGAGATTGATGCCTAAAAATAGAAACCTCTCCATGGAGGAAGTCTGGGCTCTTTGCTAGAAATTTGCAATAGAGGTAGTCCCTTGAAAATGAGGCTCTCAAGTTTGAGAGAGTCAAAAATCACTACAAAAATTTGGTTGGTCTATAAAAATAAATTAGTGAGAAACATATTTAGATGGAAAAAGTGAAAGTCAATGAGTTCCTCTAGTAGCTCAAAGAAGGAGGGGATGTTTAGTAGCCTATATTTGATGGGCTCAATGACTATAACAAGGTAGAGATCCACATGAACGAGCTACAAATGAAGAAGATGATGGAGTACATGAAGCATGCCACTCTCCATTATGCAAATTTGGAAATGCTAACTATCAGATAATTGTGATTTGTATTGGAGAAATAGGTGGCCAGTTCATGCTTATTATACGAAGAAGAATTCAAGCATCAAAAAGACATCAAGTAGAAGCTTGAGGTGGCAAATGCAAAACTCGATGTTCTTAGGTAGTGCTTCACCAATCAATAGTTTATAGAGAACAACCTAGCTAGGAGAATGAGTGACTACTAAGAGCTATAGGATGTAGTAAATGCATTTAATGTTGAATGCAAACTTTTCGCTACCTAGTTTATCAATGTAAAGGAGCTATTCTTGATAATGCCTTATCCTTAGGATGTTCCCACACTGGCCCACATTCACAATGTGATGTGAACCATGAACAATTCCAAGAGTAAGGAGGCAAAGATGAAGGCACTGTTGGATGCCTTCCATCATCCACTAGAAGTTGTAGCTACCATAGGTCAACCACAACCGTGTCAACCACTGCATGTGCCTGAAGTAGGAGAAGGTCCTTTAGAGCCTTAGAAACCTCCACTACCTAGGACTATTTGGACTTCTTTCTTATCTTTGTGTAATCAAAAGAATTGTGTTTGTCATTTTAGTCCTGGTGTTCAATTTTGTTGTCCTAAACACCAAAAGTTTGTAGTGATTGTAAATCCATAAACTTGGGCACTTATTTTTTGTTTGTGTTTGTGTATGTTAGTAGTTAGTCAATAATCCCATACCTTCCTAGAATTTTATAAGAAACTTGTCCCTATTTTTTTTCACTTAAGGATGAGTTTTCATTTAGTCATGGGGGTATGATGAGTCGCATCATGGGTTACATCAATGAGGCCTTGTTGTCATGGTCCTATCGATATGACCCCATTGATGTAGTTGTGTCAGCATATGATTTGATGCATTGATGTGACCTTGCTGACATAGTGTCTATTTTCGCCTATAAATATAACCTCATCCACTATGTTTATGACATCTTTTGTCATAGTTGTAGTCGAGCTCTTTCATTTTTCTTACTTGAAATTTAGAATATTTTTCTAAGTGCCCATAGTATGAGTTAAAGAGTATATGAATCTTTATTTAAGCATTGTTGTGCCTGAGCACGACAGTGTGTGTAGCAATAAAGATAAGATTTCTAATAAACCTTGTAGCACTTTGAAATAGATTAATTATTTCCTTTATGCATTTAGTATTTTATGCAGTTTCCTTTAATGCTTTAAGTAATTAAATAATTAATTATGAAATAAATTAAGCTAGATTAAATAGCGATAAATTAAGCACATAAGTATGACCACTTCAAGCATACACTTGGTGCTTGGTATATGCTTAAGATTTGATAACCTAGTAGTGTTAAATGTGTTTAGGATGTGTATGAGAAGTGGGAATGAATGCTTATGCTAGGATTAGTCAGATATTAGCTAGTTAGATTAAATTAGCAATTAAATATCTTTAATTATCTATTCTTTATTCTTAGGTGACTTAGAATATAAAACAAAAAATGATAAAAATCATATGCCTTAGTTGTACTTAACCATATGTTTACATTTCACAAGTGTAATTGGGAAGAAAATGATTGCAATGGTTAGTTTCACTTCCTAGAGACTAGTGTACTTAAAAGGTTATAAGTCCATGGAATTTGACTGGATCACACGTGAACACTTAGTGATTTGTATGGTTGGATGTAGGTTATACTTGTCACTCATTAGCCTTTCTTGATTTCCTGGTGCTTAACTTTAGTAATGTCCAGATTACAAGTAAAAGAGAATCCAAGTTATATTTGGTACTTAACTTTAGTAATGCCTAGATTACAAGTAGAAAAGAGTAGAAGTAACATTGAGTTAAATAATAACTTAATTTTAGGTTTACCAGTTTCCTAGAAAAACAAAAGGGAAAACATCAATTCTTAAAAAGAAAAAATGAAAACATTAGAGATAGAAGGAAGAAACACAAGATAACTTGTTGTCAACTCAACACTACTAACTTAAATATGATAATGAACATTATTAACTATTTCATTAAGGTTACTAAAAATAGTGTAAACATCATTGGAGGTGCTATAAGGCATGTGATCCCAACAACTATACGCATAAATACAGAGCACTACTTGTAAGGATTAAAATTCAACACTAAAACAAATAAATCTCATAAAGCATGGATAAATAATCCAGAAATAATCTAGATATTAGACATTTGATTGATAGAGAATGTTTTCATCATTAAAAAATATCTAATCCTAACATTCTAAAACTAAGATATAAATTTAGGAGATTTAAATTTGTACACAAGATCTATAATTACCTAGGATAAAAACAAAATTGACCAAGACAAATACCAGGGGGTAAAATTATTAACAAATGCCATCTCATCACAATAACATAAAACCATAATTATTTGCCTTTTTGGTATAGGGAAACCTCTTATGATTCCCTTGTTCTACCCTACATGTGTGTTTTGTAGGTTTTCAGCTTGGAGTATTACAAGATTATGCATTGTGCAAAAATTACTATTCCCAAATATTACCAACACAAAAAATAACAACAAGAAAATAAAAGTTGCAAAATGGAGTAAAAAAAACAAGGAAGATAAACATGAAAGTAACTTCTCAACTTTCACAACATCAAAATAAAAATATGTTTACCAAGATCCCAAGTTGGTTGCTTCTACATAGCAACCCTTATACAAGAGACCACATACCCTCAACTTAGCCCATAACCAATTCAAGATGGATTTAAATAGTCAAATATATGGTTATAATAATGGAAACAACCAATAATTAACTTAGACATATCTTCACTTTTTTTTACAATAATTTTTAGATATTTTAATTCTTCTTTTCATATTTTTAGAAAATTCTAAAACTAAACAAATAGTAAAATAGAAACGTGAAGTTCAACATAAGTTAACTATAGATTTTTTCTTCACATCTCTAACAATCTCCCACTTGAAAATAAATCACTTAGACTCATGAAAAATAAGCTAAAAAAACTTTATCAATTAATACACTATGCTTTTCACAACATGTAGAAAAATCATAGGTGTGTGCACAACCATTTGAGAAGCATCTCTACATGAAACATCTTAATGGACTAGGCCTTCTCAAGCCAAAACCACACGAAATAGCATTACACTAGCATTATCAAATACTACATCAAAAAACCACAACACATGCTAACAAAAAACTTGAACAAAACTAAAGTGACGTGTAGCTCACACTTTGACATAATAAAATGTCTCTTCAATAGCAACGTACCTAAAGGATACAACATCACTAGACCATTGTCATGTCTTAAAAATAGTGCTATTCCTTTTACATGTCCAATATCATCATAGTGTTAGCATCTTGGTCTCTTCTCTTTTCTATCTATTTTATTCGTCAATGAGAATAAAAATAAGACATCTTCACTATCTTGTACACATAGCTCTCAGTGAAACAAAAAATAATTTGCACTGAAACAAAAAATAATTTGAAAATAATCTACCTTGTAAAACCTTTTTATGCTTAGCCAACAACATCAGTGCACAACTTAACATTGCACTCCAATACCACTTATTACAAAATTATGTGTTATTCAAAAATTGTAATTCCGAAATATTACTCACATAAAAAATATCAACAAAGAAATAAAAGTGGTAGAATGGAATGAGAGAGAAAAAAGGAAGATAAATAGGAAAGAAACTTCTCAATTTTTATAACATATTTAAAATACAAAGTGATACAAAGATGTTTATAAATATCATAAGTCTGTTGCTTCCACATAGAAACCCTTCCACAAGAGACCGCACACCTTCAACTCACTGCCCATAACTAACCCAAGATGGATTTAAATAGCTAGACCCAAGGTTAAAATTATGGAAATAACCTATAATTTACTAAAACATGTTTTCACTTTTTATTTTACAATAAGTTTTAGATATTATTATTGTTATTTTCATATTTTTAGAAAATTCTAAAACTAATGAAACATTAGAATAGAAAAATGAAATTTAACACAAGTTAATTACAAATTTTATATTCACATATCTAACATGAAAAAGATGTTTTGCAAAGCTTGGAGACGTCTTGTGTGAGATTTGGAGGTAATATAAGATGTGTGGAAGTTTGCGGAGATGTCTTGCTAAAAGTGTAGAAGTCTTAGTGATGAGCGTCAAAGTGTTGCGTTGACAATCCCTCGTGGATGCGGCCTTATTAATGGGCCCCCATTGATGGGGCTTTGTTTACGTGGTTTTACCCCATCAACAAGGCCACATCAACATAGCATTTGCTACATCTACAGGGCCTCATTGATGCAGCCTTGTAATAAAAACTATAAATACATGCTCACAACCAGTTTGTACATCAGTTGGTACCTAAACCATACAATGTGTATGACAATAAAGACAAGCCTTTTGATCAAACCTTACAGCACTTAGAAAATATTAATGATTTATTTATGCATTTATTATTTTCATTCAATATGCAATTAATTAAGCCTAATTAGACTTTAAGTGATTAGTTAATTAATTAAGCTAAATAGATTAAGCACATAAGTACAACCACTTCAAGCATAAACATGTATTCACTTGGTAATACCAGTAGTGTTATTGCTTGGTGCACCCAGTAGTGTAGTGCTTGGTAACCCATCAATGGATACATGGTTTCAAGATGTGTATGGAAAATAGGACTAGATTCTTATGTTAGGACTAGTGAAAGACTAGTTAAGTAGTTAAATTAAATTAGTTATGAAAATACTTCATCTCTCTATTTAAGTACCAAGGAACATAAAACATAAAATAACAAAAGTCATATGCCTTGATTACACTTAACCATACCTTTGTACATCACTAGTGTAATTGGGTAGACAATGAATGACCATTAGGGTAGAGTTCACTTCCTAGACAACTAGTATATCAGAAGACATAGAGTCCACAAAATTCAACTAGATTGTGCATGAATTCTTCGTGATTCGTATGGTTGAGCGTAGGGGTACCTTCACCACTCATCATTGGCACCATTGCTAGGGACTCTTTTTGTTGAAATGTGCACTATCTAGGATTAGTGAACATTATTAATATCGTTAGATGAATCCTAGGGTTGACATCATTCTCAAATGATATAATTACAAAAGCACACTGATATTTTATTTGTTTGCAAAATGTCTTCTTCTCATAGGCATGAAGATGTTAAACTACTAGTCCCACAATAGTGTAAGATGGTATATAGTCATCCAGATGAGTATGTGCTTGATTTCACCTTTATTCTGCACTAGGATGAACAATTGCAATGGTGTGATATGGAAGGAAATATTCTAATTCCTCTTTATTGATTTGTGCCCATGATGATGATTCAAAGTCTTGTGAAGTTACACATCCATGATCTTCAAGAGGAGTCAATTATGCATGATTACAACTATTGAGACTATCGTTCGATTGAAACACAATGTTAAAGAGATCGACATAAGGAGAAGTAACATGAGTTTGTGAAGGGATAATAGTTTACCAATCTCTTGTTCCTACTGAACCAAGTCAATAATGAGAGTTCTTTCTCTAGAGGATCTCAACATGAAAACTCTCCACCCCTTTATATTGGTGATGGGGGTGTAAACCTAAATCTACATTCCACTCTCAACAAACTAGGTTTAGAAAAAGATAGCAGTTAAGGCAAGGGCTCAGACAAGCATCAAGATGATAAGAAACTTGATGAACATGGCCATGATAGCCTAAGAGAAGTTGGCATATACCATGGTGGTGGTAGTTCTCCTCCCTCTTTGTCCTTTTCATTTGCATCTTCTTCTTCATCTTCTTTTGATTCTAAAAAATGTCGTAGAAGAAACAATTGTGATGGAGATGGGTAGCAGAACAATAATACTAGTCGTCATGCCCACAACAATCGAAAGGGCAACAGAGGACATCATCGATGATAATGAAATAATGCTAATGATGAGCCTTTACAGGTAACTCAAAGCATGCTTAACATTGCAAAGTAGTCAATATCCTAATTAGGCATGTGAAAGAGAGTTAGATCAAATGCTTAGACATGAACAATATTCCAAGATTTGAGGGGAATATGACTTTGATCTATAAAACCATCTACAAGCCTTTCATGATGCTTGCACCTTACAGAACATAGAGAATGACTAGCAGAAATTGAAGGT
Organism: Gnetum montanum; assembly: GCA_015680685.1. Lineage (NCBI taxonomy): Eukaryota > Viridiplantae > Streptophyta > Gnetopsida > Gnetales > Gnetaceae > Gnetum > Gnetum montanum. Next base: position 91,303 of record MNCI01012907.1, read on the forward strand.
ATTCCCCAAGACACTTATTAAAGGGGCTAAAAGTTGGTACCAATCCTTGGAGCCAAAATCTATCTATCGATGGAGTACAATGCTTGAGCTATTCAATGATAAATACTAGACATACACTAGAGTGTCTAATATGAGAAGGAAAATCTAGGGCTAGAAATAGGGAACACATGAACCCTTGTGATGAGCGGCAATGTACCCCTATGTCCAACCATATGAATCACAAGCGTTCACGTGCAATCTAGTCAAATTCTGTGGACTTTGTAGTTTCTAGTGCAGTAGTCTTCTAGGAAGTGAATCTTCAAAGAAGTTTAAAAATTTTCATCTAAAGAGTCCCATAATTTATGAACCTTTCCTAAAATATCAGAAATGGATTTTTGGAAGAGCAAGATTTTCCTGTTCATCACTTCATCGAGTAGTGACTCCTCCTTGTCACAAAATTGGACCTCCCATTTTCTAATGGAAGGATCCATATTATACTCTTTGGAACTTTCTCTTTTTCATAGCTCATCTTCTTCTATTGCTACCTACTCAATTAGCCTTTGGATTTGATGAACTCTCAATTTAGACAATCTTCCTTGGGCATATGCCCCAAGGGTTCTTCTAGTTTCTACTCTAAGTCCATCTATAATGTGGCAAAGTTGTTCCCTCTAAGAATAACCATGGCTATGGAATCAATGTAAGAGTGAATAGTATCTACCCATGGTGGCATCCAAGGGTTCATGTATTCCATGTTTCTAGCCTTGGATTTTCCTTCTCAAATTAGACACCCTAGAGTACGTTTGGTATTTATCATTAAATAACTCTAACATGGTACTCCATTGACGTATGGACTCTAGTTCCAAAGACTGGTACTAGCTTTCAGCTTCCTTGATGAGTGTCCTAAGAAAGAGCTTGAGTTTATACCATTCATTTTCTATGTTTTGTAGGGCACAGACATCATGGAAAGCTTGTAGATGTGTTTACAGATCATAATTGTATCCCCCCTCAAATATTGGATTATTATTCATGTCTAAGAACTTGATTTGGTTGTCTTTCATATGCTTGGTTGGAATTCTAAGTGCCTCTGCAATGTTGAGCATACTTCAAGTTGCCAACAAAGGTTCATCATCATCATTACGTCGATGATGCCAATGATGGTTTTGGCCACCCCTTTAATCTTTGTGGCCTTCACGATCATTATTTTCTCGAAGATTATGTCAATGATAACTTTTATGAGAATCGACAAATGAAGAGGAATGTTCAAAATTGGATGAAGAGGATGAAGAGAAAGGTGAACTGCCACCATCACTATAGTGTCTACCACCACTTTTTGCTCATTACAATCATCATCCTTAGATCCCTTGCCATTGTGATCCTTGCCCAAGTCCCTACCTTGGTTGTCACTTTTTCCTGAACCTAGTTTATGAATAGTGGTTTACAGGTTCAAGGTCACATCCTTGTCACTAATAACAAAGGGTGGAGAATCTTCATGTTGAGAACCTTCAAAGGGAGAATCCTCATTTTCATCTTGATCTAGTCAGAACAAGGGATTAGTGAAATGTTTCCCCTTTGTTGCCTCATGGAGCTTCTCTTGATGTCAATCTCACTTGCATTATGTTTCAGTGGGATAGTAGTTTCAAGTGTCATAACCATTCACAACATATTCTTTATGAAGATCTGTAATGCCCAACTTCTTAAGGGTTTGAAACAACATCCCTAGCACAGATCGATTGGGGGGCAAGATGATGTTGCCCTCCATATCATGCCATCGTAGATGTTCTTCTTGATATAAGATGAAGGTGAAGTTTGACACATACTCATCTAGATGAGTATACACCACTTTGCACTCCTGTGGGACTGATGGTTTGACATCTTTACGTTTGTGGGAAGAAGAAGATATTTTGCAAAAATAAAATAAAATTATTAGTGTGCTTAGTAGCTTATATGTCATTGAGAGTGATGTTGACCTTGAGTTTGTCCAATGATATGAATAATATTCACTAATCCTAGATAGTACACATTTCAACAAATAAAGTCCCCAGAAACAGTGCCAATGATGAGCGGTGAGGTACCCCTATGTCCAACCATATGAATCACAAGTGTTCATGCGTGATCTAGTTGAATTTTATGGACTTTGTAGTTTCTAGTGCACTAGTCTTCTAGGAAGTGAATCTTTGTCTTAAGGTCAATCGTTGTCTTCCCAATTACACTTATGACATACACTAGTATGGTTAAGTGTAATTGAGTGATCTAATTTTTATCATTTTATATTTTATGGTTTGGTATTCAAAGGGAGATAACAGTAATTAGATTAGCTAATTAAAATTAACTAATTAATTAGTATCTAACTGGTCCTAACATAAGCATTCGGTCCCACTTTTAGTACATGTCTTGAACCCACATATCCACTGTTGGGATACCAAGTGCTATACTACTGGGTGTACCAAGCAATAAAACTACTAGGATTACCAAGCAAATACGAGTTATGCTCAAAGCGATTATACTTATGTGTTTAATCTATTTTGCTTAATTACTTCATTAACTCAATTACTGGAAAATATTTAATAAATAATTAAAAATATTTAATAAATACTTGAAAACATTAAATGCATAAATAGAATATTTAATCTATCCAAAGTGTTGCAAGGTTTATTAGATAGCTTGTATTTATTGCTGCACACATTATCGTGCTTAGGTACAACAATGCTCAAATAAAGATCCATACACTCAATGACTCTTACTATGGGCACTTGGGAGAAAAAATCTAACTCTTAAATGAACAAACCACAAGAGCTTCACTACCACTAAATCTTGGTTACCATAAATGTAGTTGGTGGATGCATATTTATAGCCGAATATAGACACTACATCGATGGGGCCTCATTGATGCATGATATGATGCATTGATGAGGCCTTGTCGATGAAGCCTAGTCGATGAGGCTATGTCAATGCAGCCAGTAAAACTACGTCTCATCACGTTGGATGCCTCCATGGGAAAATATTTTTCTCTCATACATCAATGCCCTAGCCATGGTTATTCTTAGAGGGAACAACTCAACCACATCATAGATGAGCTCAAAGCAAAAACCAGAAGAACTCTTGGGGTTTATGCCCAAGGGAGACTATTTGAACTAAGAGCTCATTAGATACAAAGGTTGATAGAGTAGGTAGCAAAACAAGGAGGTGAGTTGTGAAAAAAGGAAAGTGTAGAAGAATATAATAGGGACCCTTCTATTAGGAAAATGGAGGTTTGACTTCTTTCTGCCTCTTGTAGTTGTGATCACTATTTTGCTCTTTGGATTCTTTAGTAAACTTCATAGTAGTTTTGAATTTTTTCATCCAAATATTTCTATAATTTATCAACCTTTTTTGAAATGTTAGAAATATATTTTTGGATAAGCAAGGTCTTCCTATTCACCACCTCATTGAGTGGTGACTCCTGCTTGCCTAGCAAAGAGGTAAGGACAAAGTTGCTACAGTAGAAGAAGTTGTGGAGACAAACTTTGATGATGATGTTAGGTGTAACATTTGTTAATATGAACATCCAAAGGGATGTTGGCCTATGGTGTCACATTTATAAGAGTCTGGGATGTATGCACTCCTAGACGATTGCCTTATCCTTAAGGCAATCCAAGGTAGTTCCACCAGCAACATTAAGCTTACTATCCAAGTGGCGCTCCACCACAACCATATGAGAAATACTAGTAATGGCACCAACCACAATCATGGGGAATGTCATCGCGAAGATAATAGTACCCTTAGAAGAGACAAGATTCATATGGGTACTATGTTCAACAACCTATTTCTCCATGAAGTTCAACCAGCCATGCCTCATTATAGCATCACTATTACCCTCTAGAGTACCATCAAACTCATTCCCCATCTACTTAAGAAAAGCAGCCATATCCATACCACCCTTCACATCCATCTACACACATCCCTGCACCCTCAACCTAATTACCTTCAGCTCCATTCATGTAGGGCAAAATTCCTCCACAATCGTAGCAATGAAATGCTATGAAGGCTATAAATTTATAACTAGCTTTATAGCTAAGTGGTTCAAAAAATTAATCTAGGAAACAATCATTTTCCCAACCTAACAGTCCTCCCAAACCCTCACAACCTAATATGGCTATTCACCCTATATCTCCAACACCCTCATCCTCTATATCAAACACAATTGAGAACCCTTCAAATCAAACATCGTCTCAGATTCGCATTGTAATGATAACTTAGCTGTTTATAATTGGATCAAGTCTAGCAACCTTCCCACAAAAAGATTTGACCCAGGAAATCCTTTTATTCACTTGCAAATCATCGGACATGAGCCATGCAAGGCTCTTCTTGATTTTGGTTCTAGTGTTAATCTCATCTCCCATGACATGTATAAGGCCTAGAACCTATCAGCTCTTAAGAAGAGCAATATTTGTTTAGAATTGGTAGACTAGTTAATAACTGTTCATTTGGGATTAGTAGAGGACATCATGACCATAGTTTGTGGGTAGTCCTATCCTACTGATTTTCTAGTATTCAAGGTAGAAAACTGCAAAGGGGACTTCCCCATCATTATGGGATGTTCATGGTTAAGCACTATTGATGCATGAATGAGCATCAGGGACCTCTCCTTGGAAATCTCCAAGGAAAATGAATTTGGAAAACTTGAGAAGAAGCGAGTTCTATGCATCACATATAGCGATAACATGTGCAATTGCATGCAAAGAATTTGGTCTAGTCAAAGTACATTCATCAAAGCATGCAATTGGTGTGTACATGAAATTGATATCCAAAGGTGCCTGTATGTAGTAGCCACAAAATAGGAGGGCACCCAATGGCTAATAGCTTACTTAGATAGTAGCACACTATGCATGCAACCTACTAAGTGCCTAACATGTGCTTTTGTCAAAGGCATGGATGAACTTGAGCAAGTTCATCACCAACTCTCTGATGACGAAGATCATGATACCTATTGGAGAGAGTTCGAAATCCTTGATAACTTCAAGCAAGAGCCCCTAGAGTTGAAAAATCTACCAATAAGCTTGGAGTATGCATTTTTAAATAATGGAAAGTTGATCATAATCAATGCAAATCTTACTCTTGAATAGAAAGACAAGTTGTTGAGGGTGGTCAATAAATGGCCAACAACCTTTGCTTGGTCATATCTTGAGCTAACTGGAATCAATTCAAGGATATGCCAACATCACATTTACACTGATCCAGCCATGAAGCGAAGAAGGTAGCCACAAAGGTAGCTGAACCCAAAGTTGAAGCAGATTGTCAAAGAGGAAATAGAATAACTCCTCAAGATGGGGTTCATCTATCCCATAGTGGATAATGAGTGGGTTAGCCCATTCATAATTGTGCCAAAGAAAGGTGGTAAGTGGTAGGTCTACATTAACTTTAGGCTATTGAATATGACAACATTTAAAGATAATTTTCCATCATCATTTGTGGACCAAGTTTTGGATACTATATCTGGGCATTATTATTATATCTTCTTGGATGGTTATAGTGGCTATAATGAAATCTAGATTACACCAAAAAATCTAGCCAAAACAAAATTCAGAATTCCCTAGGGGACTTTTGCATATTGCAAGATGCTGCTTAGTTTATGCAATGCCCTTGCAACATTCCAATGCCTAGTCCTTAATATTTTTCAACAGTGGATTGATAGTAGGGTAGAAGTCTTTATGGATGACTTCTCTACTTATGGGCTACATTTAGGCAAGCCCTAGATTGCCTCGAGCAAGTACTGAAAAGATGTGTTAAAACAAACCTTAGGCTCAATTGGCAGAAAATCCATTTAATTGTTAAGGAAGGCATAGTACTGGGGTACAGAATTACTCAAGTAGGGATTGAGGTAGACCTAGAAAAGATAATGATCATCCAAGGAATTACATGCAAACCAAAGATAGTCAAAGATGTTCTATCATTCCTTGGACACACTGGCTACTATTGATGATTTATAGAGAATTTCTCTAAGATCGCAAAGTCATTGGTCAAGCTTACAAAGAAAGACACTCCATTCATCTAGACCAAGGAGTGAGAACATGCATTCCAACAACTAAAGGATAAAGTTGTAGAAACTCCAATTCTACAGGCACCAGACTAGTCCAAACCATTTCATATAATGACGGATGCATCTAATTATGCCTTGGGAGCCATGCTTATATAGTTGGACAATAAGAAATGTTCATATTACATCCACTGTGTGAGTCAAAGCATTGTGGATGCACCATTGAATTACACCATAACTAAGAAAGAACTAATGACAATGGTGTATGCTCTCAAAACGTTTAGGTACTATGTGCTTGGCTATAAGGTGTTTGTGCACATAGATCATAATGCCAGCTACTTCCTAATGAACAAGCCAATGATGAGCCCCCATATCATATGGTGGCTAGTGATCTTACAAGAATTTGATCTCATAATGATAGATTGGAAAGGAACTGAGAATGTGGTTGTTCATCATTTCTCTTAGTTAAGATGGAATAACAAAGAGGAGGAAAGCCTACTTTCTGATCAATTTTTAGACAAACTCCTCTTTACAGGAGCAATAAATGATTAAGTGCCTATAGAAACAAAATGGTATGATGACATCCTCACTTACCTTCTTACTCAAAAGATTCCACAAGATCTGGAATTTAGGAAGAAACAACAATTTCTTCAGTGAGCTAAGTACTTCATAGAAATCGATGAACACCTTTACAAGGTGTGCATAGATGGCCTAGTTCATTAGTGTGTTCTTGATGCAGACTAATTACACATTCTCCAAGATGCTCATGAAGGCCCTTGTAGAGGCCACTAGGCTAAGAGATTCATGGACATAAAAATTTTAATGGTAGGATACTATTGACCTATAGTCTTCAAGGATGACTACCAATTTGTTCAATATGAGCGTTGTCAACAAGATGATGGGATGACCACTCGAATGGAGGGTCCTCAATAGTGGATTCAACCACTGGAGCCCTTTAACATATGGGGCATAGACTTCATGGGTCCCATCACATCCATGTCCAATGGAAAGGAACACATCATCGTAGCAGTTGACTATTGCATTAAATAGGTAGAAGTAGTAGTTGTCACTGATTGTACCTCATCTACCACTAGATTTATATAACAAAATATTGTAAACAACTTTGGGGTGCCATGTGCACTAATGTCTAATAATGGAACTCATTTTAGAAGTGTCACTTTTTGAAAAATCATGTAATAATTGGGGGTCAAACATAAATTAATAACATCCTATCACCCCCAAGCCAAAAATCAAGTAGAGGTAACTAATAGGGAGATCACAAAGATCCTAATAAGGATCATAAGCAAATATAGAAGAGACTGGAGCACAAAACTCAATGATGCCCTTTTGACCTATCGCTCAACATGAAAACTCCCTATTGGCTACTCTCCCTATGAACTAGTGTATGAAAAACTTCCAACGCGCTTGGTTCAATTTAAGCTTTGTACACTTTCAAGACCCTATGATCTGAGTCTTGACCTATGTTTAACACAAAAAGAAAGATTGATAAACCTCAATGTGCTAGATGAAAATTGATTAGTCAACCAATCTTTGAATGAAGTACAGAAGGCATTCAATAAGCAACAACATAACATTAGAATATGGAAAGTAAAATTTCAACCTAGAGATAAGGTTCTCTATTAAAATCTCACACATGTACCCCAAAAAAGTAAGTTTCAAAAGTTGTGGGAGGGATCTTATATAATTGACGAAGCCTTTCCTTCTAGGGCCATGATCATATACAAACCTAAGAGCCCAAATAAAAAGCAGTTAGTTAACATCCAACAAGTAAGGCCTTTCCATGAGCCCAATCGAGCTAGTGCAACAAATACCTAAACGAATGGGCAACCACACTCAATTTTTTGAATCTCCTCATTCCAACTCAGTCATGTGGGAGATGACCATCCATGCTAACCATATACATGGCTCCTCAATTTTTCTATTTTTTTTACACATTGTTTATTTTACATATTTTTTGTCTTTGCAATTTGTTTCTTTTACATCTATTTGATTTTAAATATTTTTTCTATTTTGCATCATTTTTTGTTTTACACCATAGTTAGTACATTTACATATTTTTTGAATATGTTATACTTTCTTATATATTTTACTTTTTTTTGTGTGAATGTGATTTTCAATTCTTGCTAATAAACATGCTTTGTACCAACATGACACAGTGGTGTTGTAGCTATTACTAATGATGGTTTATGCTTAATGTTTTATTTGCTAATGTCTAGTTTCTATTTTTGAATTTTTGTACCAATGGCTAAGTCATGGTTTCTTTTTCATGGTATAAGTAGTGAGTCCACGATATCCACCCATTCACAAACTCTATGGTTTTTCTTGTTTTGGAAGTTTGAGGTCCCTTTCATTAAATAAAATTTTAATAAATTGGTGACCTTGGTAGTTTTTGAAATTAGGAAGGATTCAAAGGTTTGTACAGAGTGTGAATTCAAGGAGACTCAATACTCTTTATACTTTTCTACTTGCTTGGAAGCTTGAGTGTTTTCATAGACTTCTTACCATTTCATGTTGTCCAATAATAGAAAGTAAAATAAAGTCTTTGCATGGTATGGTTCTCATCCAAAAGAAAAAAAAAAAGAGACAAGAAAAACATGATGTGAATTCAAAGCGCATCCCTTAGATAAATAAATAGGCTACAAGCACTAGTTATGGGACCAGAAAGACATGTTACCCATGCTTGAAGGTCCCCTCTAACTAAGGCCCACTCTCACTTCCTTCTTTTCTTTTCTCCTTTTATCGAGTGATGGTTGTTCTATGGGTGCACTCTTGTGTCTTGAGGGGCTGGATTAGTCTTGGAGTAACAATGCGAAGTCATTGAAAGAGGTTGGTTTTGGTTTGGACTAAGGATAAATCTTCTCAAGTCATTTAAACACAAAATCCACAAGGGAATTCTTATGACCTCAATTCAGAATTCTATTCCACCTTCTCCATCATATGTCTCTGCTGATCGTAATTCACCTCACTACTAGTATCCATGTTCATGATTTAGTTTCTTGGTCTAATCTACTTGAATTCTTAAGTAGAATCTTTTAGGTCTTGGTCCTTAACTTTCATCAACCATTAATCACCTATGGGGCCCATGAACTCCTTAGGTTGAGGTTATGCAAGGGCAAACAAGGCATGTGCCTACTATGGGGAGGACCCACTTGCATATACCTTGGTTGGGTTTGTTAAGCACCTTATCCTTAGGTATTGTTGCAATTAGAATCTTTCATACATCCATCTTCTACATCAAACAATGTGCTTTTTTACATAATTTATTCAATAAACACATTCTCCATGAAATTTTTGAATTTTTGATCTTTTGTCATATTCTTGGCTTTTTTGGAACTCCATGGATTCCAAATTCATTGAAAAATTCCTTGTATTTTTTTAGATATTCAAATTTCAAAATTTTTCCTCTGGGCTCTGTATACAGGGCCTCGTTGATGGAGTAGATCCATATATAAGGCCTCATCGACATAGGGAAAAAATTATATATATATGTATGACCCCACTTGGAAATGTTTTCATTTTCTCACAAACATTAAGGGACTTTTTCAAATTTTTAGAGCCTGAAACCTTCCAGAGCTCATTACTTCCCAATCGTTTATCCAAATCACTCTGTTTTTTGACTCTATAGCTACTGGAGGTAAGCTCTTCATTATGGTTGCCACAAATGTGCCATTTTTGATGAAAAATGTTTCACCCTTTTTCTAACTCCCACAAAGGTTTAACTAAGAGATCAACTATTAAACACCAAATTACAAGAGTTAAACCTTTCCAATAAGCTTTAGTGACATTTATAATAAATAATTAATAAAATAATTAATTTTCCATGGTCCAACCTTAGCCAAAGTGTAACTAACTAAAGAAATAAGGTATTTAAAAATTTAAAGTTACACATTGTATCTACTAATCCATGGATGTGTTGTGATTGTAGATGGCACCAAAAGAAAAGCATACATAGGAAGCATGACCATCTCAACTAAGGGAGAAACAACCTAGAACAAGAAGGGTCCAAGAATAGTTCCAAGAAGAAATGCTTCCATCCCATGTCATAGGTCCTCTTATGGAAGAGGCCGAAGTGAAATTTATTTGATAGATTCTAGAACCTGTAGCAGCAATAGAACACTTCCACCGGGATGATGCACCAACTCAATAAGCAAATCTTGAGATGACCTTGATAGAAGCTTGCCTGAATTAGATTAGATTAAGGGAGGTCCAAAAAATAGTGCTATAGGAATTAAACTTTAGTCCTTTTTTGGAGCAAGCACCAAAAGAAGTGTAGGACCAACTGAAGACCTCTCCTATGTGGCCAATCATCACTTCCACCAGGGAGTGGTACATGGGAGAGACATTTTTATTCTAGAACAATAGATAATCTAAATCCATGGTAAAAATCAAGGACATATCAGTGTCCTACTTAGCGCAAGCCATTAACAAGAGATGTGGGTGCAATGAAAATAACCATGTTCTACCAATTCTTGGTAGATGCCACACAACATAACATTTAGAAGGCCATGGATTAGACCCACTAGGAGAATGTACAATTGATCGTAGAGAACCCTTGCCTATGAAATGTTGATGAGCACAAAAAAAAATTAACTGACTTCATACATTAACAATAGGAACAACTAGCCAAAGCAAACACAAAATTGAGGTGATTGGTAGTAGAGAACAGAAACCTCTTCATGGAGGAGGTCCATGCCCTTCACCAGAAAATTGTGATCGAGGTAGTCACTTGGAAATCGGAGGCTCTCAAATTTGAGAGAGTTAAGGATCATTATATATTGCACGTTGGTCTACAAAAAGAAGTAAATGAAAAACACATCTAGTTGGCAAAGGCTAAAGTGAATGAAGCACTCTAGTAACTCCAGTAAGGAAGAGAAGTTTGGTAGGCTATCATTGATCGGATAAATGCATACAACAAGGCTGAAATCCATATGAAGGAGTTGCAGATTGAGGAGATGATAAAATACATAGATCTTGCCAATCTTTGATATGAAAATCTAGCCATGTTGACTGCTAGATGGTTGTGGTCAAAACTAGAAAAACAGGTGACTAGCTCGTACTTGTTGAACAAGGTCAAGTTCAAACATCACAAAGACAACAAGAAAAAGCTTGCCATGGAAAACATTGAACTTGAAGTTCTCAAGGGTAAATACAATGATCAAAGCTTTGTCATTGAGAACCTATCTAGAAGAATGAATGACTACCATGGGTTGCAAAGCATAATCAAGGTGTTCAATATCAAACACAAATAGTTCACTGCCTGGTTTGTCAACATAAATAAGATGTTCCTTGTATTGCCCTATTTGTGGGATATCCCCATTCTAGCCTACATTGGTGATGTTGCGTGGACTATGAATGATCCCTGGAGTAAGGAGGAGAACTTGAAGACATTAATAGATGCCTTTTGACTTCCACTAAAGGCTACAGTTGCAGTAGGATAGCTATAGTAGCCTTAGCTATTGCACGTGTCCAAAGCTAGCGAAGGTCCTTCAAAATCCTAGGAGCCTCCATTGCCTGGGATTTTCTGATCTTCTCCATTGTCTTCATGCCATCAAAGGATGTGTTGTCCAATTTTGTGTAGTCATGTTATGGTGTTGAATTTTGTGTCATGAACACCAAAATTTTTGTAATTTGTTGATTTGTTCACTCAAGCACTCAAGTTTGTTATGTCAATTTATTATATTAAGAGTCATTCAATAATTCCATACCTTTCCAATTTTGTAAAGGGACTCAAGGATGAGTTTTCACTCAGTTGTGGGGGTATGATCAACATCCCATTGATGGAGCCCCGTTTATGTGATGTTGCCCTATCGACGAGGCCATGTCGATGGAGCGTTTACTATGTCTATGGGGCCTCATTGATGTAGCCCTATAATAAAAACTATAAATACATGCTCATAGTTGTGTTTATGGGAGTTAATCATAGTAGTAGTAGATCTCTTGTAGTTTTTCCATTTGAGAGTTAGAATATTTCTTTAAGTGCCTGCAGTAGGAGTCAGAAAGTATACAGACCTTTATTCAAGCACTGTTGTACTTGAACCACACTAGTGTGTATAGTAATAAAGACAAGCCTTTTGATCAAACCTTGCAGCACTTAGAATATATTATTGATTTATTTATTTTATTAAATATGCAATTAATTAAGCTCAATTAGGCTTTAAGTGATTAGTTAATTAATTAAGCTAAATAGATTAAGCACATAAGTATGACCACTTCAAGTGTAAAAACCAATTCACTTGGTAATCCTAGCAATGTTATTGCTTGGTGTGCCTAGTAGCATAGCACTTGGTAACTCAGTAGTGGATACGTGGGTTTAGGACATGTACAGAAAGTAGGATCGGATGCTTATTTTAGGACTAGTTAGAAACTAGTTAAGTAGTTAAATTAAATTAGTTATTAAAATAATTTATTTTCTATTTAAGTACCAAGGAGCATAAAACATAAAATAATAAAAATCATATGCCTTGATTACACTTAATCATACATTTGTACATCACAAGTGTAATTGGGAGGACAATGAATGACTATTAGGACAAAGTTCACTTTCTAGACAACTAGTAGACTGGAAGACATAAAGTCCATGGAATTTGACTAGATCGTGCTTGAACGCTTCATGATTTGTATGGTTGAGCATAGGGGTACCTTCATTGCTCATCATTCAATAAATACATATTCTCTAGAAAGAAGATGTCTTGGAGGAGATGTCTCCCTAAAATTGGAGATGTCTTGGGCAAGACATCTTGCCATAAGATGAAACATCTTGTACTAGGAGAAGACATCTCCCAAAAATAGAAGATGTCTTTCCCAAGAACTAGGATGACATAGAAGACATCTTAAAAAGGTTATAGATGTCTCATACAACCAAGGAAATTTCCTAAAACATCCATCCTAATTTGAGAAATAACAAAAACATCCTAATAAAAAAAATGAAAATAGTCAATGAGAATGTGAGAGGACTTGAGAAACATCTGAAGAACCTTAAGTTGAGTTGATGAAAGTTTCTAAGTTTCTTATCTTCTAGCTTATTATAAATATTAGTGTAATTCACTATTCTTAATACCATGAGCAAAGAGAGAGTTCATGAGGAAGGAGAGAGGAGTACTTGTGCAAGGAAATTAAGTCAGAGGAAAAGGAGAGCACTTGAGAGATGTTAAGAGAATCTCTTATAAATGTCTTATCTTGAGCTTTGGCTCCATGATGAGTAATTGAGGATTGAGAGAGGACATGTCTGGCCTCTAATATTCTTGGAAGATTTGTGAGTTGAGCTTAGCCCCTTATCTTTGATGTATTTTCTCTATATTTTGAGAGTTTTCTTAATATAAGGGAGATTTTCTCCATTTCATTGTGTTGTTCTTGTTTTCTAAGCTAGATCTACTTGGAAGTTTAGGAAATGGCTAGTTTGGGATCTATTAACGTGGTGTCCCTACATCACTTCTCTATTATAACATTGGAGGTAGTAAATGCACAAAATTCACCAACAAATAAGAAAGTAGTGTAGAATGCATACATTGAATAACTCTGATTCTTGGAAGGAAGGATTTAAAGATCCAAAATTTAAAATGGACTTAGATATATGAGTGTTTGCAAAGGCTAGAATGGATTTGCAAATAAGAAGGTGAATTAAAATATAATAAAATATATTTAAATTATATTTTTCAAGATAAAATAAAATATTAATCTAAATTACATTTGAAATTTACAAGTAACTCATGAGATACTTCCTTTTGCATTTCTTATTTATTAAATCTCATTTTCTTTATTTAAAACTAATTTAAAATCTAAAAAAAATTTATTAGAGTAATTTAATATACTTTTAGTAATTTTTTAGATTAAGAATTAAATTATAAGCACTAATTGTGAATTTCATGTAGTATTGTTTGTGCTCTATATCTCGTGTGTACCATATGCAAAAAATTTTGTGGAGTCATGAATCTCATGTCATACTGTTCACACTTCCTATCTAGTGTAGACTGTTTGTAAAACATTTTACAAATTCATGAATCTCTAAGACATAATGCATAATAGAACTACAAAAGATCTTAGCATTAAAATGAATTTTACAAATTCACAAAACCCATGAAGAAAAATTAAAAAAAATCAAAGCTGAGCAACTATACTAATATGTGATGTAAGGGTATCTAGAATGCTTTTAGCAAACTTGTTTCTCTACATGGCCTTTGGGACATTGTTATTCATCATTTTCTTGGGCATGATCTTACTATTCTTGATGAGGAAATTGTGTAGAAAGGAAGAAGGTTGATGAGATGCGATATGCACAAGCCGCGATATTGCGTACACGATATCGCGGCCGACGCGATATCGCGTCATTCCCTGCGATATCATGTACGCGATATCGCGGTCCGTCACCAAATCTATAAATAAGAGGCGGCACTCACCTCATTTGGACATCATAGGCATAAAGTAGCGAAGCTCTGGCAGATTGATCACCCCAGAGATAGAATATTTTCCATGTGCCCATAGTAGGAGTCCCCCAAGTGAACGGTTCTTTATTCGAGCAGCTTTGTACCTGAACGCAAGTTGTGTATGGCAATAAAGATGAGCTTTGTGGATAAACCTTGCAGTACATGGATAGGTTTATTTAATGTTATTTATTGCTTTCCTAGTAACGCGACATGAGTACGACTTGGTTACGAGCGTTGACGAACGTGTACGGCTAGCCAAGGAATCGGCTACTCATCGCGATTAGATTCTCTCACCCTTTCCTCCTAGATAGTGGGACAAGTACGACTTGATTACGAGCATCTATGGATGTGTACAACTAGTCAAGGTATCGGCTGCTTGTCACACTTAGGCTAGTTAGGTGCCTCAGTACGACCGCTTCGAGCATGTGTGTTACGTGTGGTAATCCCAGTAACGATTAGCGTTTGGTAGACATAGTTGCATAGTTCAGGGTGTATACGGCAAGTGGGAACAGATGCTGATGCTAGGACTTAGTGCTGTAGTTAGAGTTAGTTTTAGTCTCTCAACCCTTCACC
>MNCI01012907.1:124008-196800 GCA_015680685.1 Gnetum montanum
TCTCACCCCCTTCTTTCCCAACTTTACCATACCCAGTGTGGAAGTAGTTGGGAGGCCAACATTGGTGAAGTTTGAAGCCAATTTTACAACTAGATCTGCTTTTGTTGCAAGTTGAAAGCCATTTTCTACTCAAAATTCCCAAGGAATCTAATGTTGCCTTTACCCCCCTGTGGTATAAACCTTAACATGGAAGCTATAGGTAGTTTGGGTACTTGAATTTCACAAAATTTGCTATGAAATCCTAGAGCAAAGCCAACATGTAAGCCTTAATAAACATTTAATTTTTATTGCCATAATCTTTGCCACTAAACTAATGTTAGTTCCTATACCAACCAAGCCTACTTTTCCCTCATTTTTGATGAAAGTTGGTAGCTTGCCAAAACCACCTTTGGAAACTACCAAGTTTTTACTTTTGGTCTTCAAACATTTCCCACTCTCCAACGTTGGAATCAGAAGGTGTGAGATTTTCATTATCTCACCCCCCTTCTTTCCCCCTTTGCCATACCTAGTGTAGAGGTAGTTGGGAAGCCAACTTGGGTGAGGTTTGAAGCCAACATTGCCACTATTCTATTTCTAGTAAAGGGGTAAATCCCCCCTTATCCACCACTTACTAATTATAGTAAGTATATCAATTTTTTGCCATTTTTATTTTCTTTAAGAGTTTTTGAATTCCATTCACTAGAATTTACTCCTATCTTAACATTTATAGCCTATTCTTAAGCAATTCTCATCACTATAGCCATGCCTTTTTGAAAATCCACCAAATTTCCCTTCACCTTCACTATCAAAGATCATAACCAATAAGTCATGAGGATGTATGATCCCAAAGATCCTTTAGTTATTGATTGTAGGAAATATTTGATAGTTAGAGGGGAGAGTCCTGATTTTTTAGCCATTAATGAAGATCGCTATAACTTCATTTATGTTAAAATATAGGCAGGCATGTTAATTCCACAAATTGAAGCTAAGGTCAAAAGGGAGTTTGAGCTTATACAAAAGGGTGAGAAAGAGTACATCCCTTCCCTATATGAAGAAATTTCCTTTAACAACATCTATTTTAGTGTCTTAACCTAATTGATTATTGCATAAGAGAAAGATAACCCACCTACCTTTGGGGAAAAATAGGAAGAGGAGGATGAATTTAGGGTAGAACCTAAGCCTAAAAACATCCTTGGAGGATTGTTTCACCAAACATCCCCCAATTTCACAGAACCTTCTCCTAATGCCTTTATTTTCTCCATGGGCATGTTACCATCATGTTCCACTTCTCTATGCCCTACTACGATAGATTCCATGTTGGTTGTAGCTACACATCACATTCAATCAATGCCACAAACAACAAGCTATAATGCATCAATGCCATTTGCAACACAACCTCAATATACAAAACCATTTATGGTGGTGTTTACCATCACAAATCCCTTAACCACTCACATGGGGTCCACCATGATACCCCTAGTAACACAAGGATCACACACCACATTTGTCACATTTGTGCCTCAAGTACCAACACAAACATCTTTTTCTATATTTTGCGCACAAGCCACAATCATAGTGTAACCTTTTCCTTCTATCATGAAACCCATAATAAGGCTACAAGCCTCATAATAGATGTCATAACCTTATGTATAGACCTTGCAAACTATGGTTCCATAACAATGCTTGGGTCAAGCCTTCTAAACGATCCAAGACCTACCAGAGGAATTGAAGAGGCTTAAAGCCTCTACTATGCAAATTGTCAAGATTATGAACTTCTACCAGGATGATCCCATAAGTCCTATAGTTCCACCTTTGATACTTTCTCCTAGTTTCCCCATTCCATAATTTAGCAAATATAATGGAGAAAGTGAATCCAATGCTCATCTTATCACCTTTCGATCTAAATGTTTACTCTTGCAACTGTGGCCTCATACCATCATGAGGATTTTTCCTATGTCTTTGACTAGAAAAGCTATTGATTGATATCACACATTGCCTAGGGGGTCTATATCCTTTCTAGAAGACTTAGTAGCCCACTCTGTCAACTACTTTAAATATAACTTGAAGCTAGAAAAAATTCTTTGTCAATTCATGAAGTTCAAGCAAGGGCCCTTAGAACCTATACAAAAATTCATTCAACAGTGGAATGAATTGCTAAATGAAATACCAGAGCCCATAGCTGAAGCCCACTTGTTAGTCATATTCAAGGGAGTAGTTAATGACTGCATCAATTCTAAACTCTCTTACCTTGTGAAATACCATAGAATTTTAGGACCCTCATGCTTCAGCAGAGTCTTGGAATTTGGGTAAGGATTTCCACAATTGTAGCATAATGATGGGCCGATAGAATGGTTTAGGCACCAAGGATAGACGATACAGTATGGCAAGTTTTCTATCTCTAGGGCTGACAGGCTTGCTAGACTCTCCAGCCTGCCCAACCGAACAATTGACCCGGTTGGTAGTCTACCTAAGGACCATGTTAGGAGTTGTTGAAAGTGTTTGGGATGAACAAAATAGTTTGGCAAGTTTTCTAGCATAGAAATATGCTACACTATGCTACACTGTGCAGCATAGTAAGCCTTGAAGAGATCAATCAAGCGTCCAAGATGTAAGTTGATGAAAATTTTGTCTTCCAAAGCATTGCTGATGTTGCAACCATCAAGCAAACTTGTTCTACCAACACAAGGTGTTGTGCTGTGCTACGCTATGCAGCGTAGCAGAGCGTAACAGGGACAAAGCACACAAAGGCCCCCTTTTCCAAGTAACTCCAACAAGAAGATTGCACTTGGCAACGCTTCAGCCTCCAAAACTGGTTGTCCCACTTAGCCCTCAAGCCTCGAGCAAAGTTTCTTGGTAGAAAATGGCAGATTGAACAAGGAAGAATGATACACTGGCTGCTACACTGTGCTATGCTACATAGCGTAGAACAGCATAGCAACAATGTAAAAGCAACAAAAATGTTTCAAAGATGAATTCAGCAAGCCTGAAGGCTTTCCGACACATGGAGAACAAAGGTTGCAGTTGTTTGCCTGACCAAGCCTCACACAAATGCTCTCGGCTCCTACACAAGTTTCCTGTCAAAACCAGTGGCTATGCTATGCTACGCTACATAGCATAGCACAGTGTAGCGAGTAGTTACTTATGCTACGCTAATGTGCTGAACAGCGTGGGTAGTGCAACACTGGCTTTGAGGCATCAAGATGTCTTTGGTTAGCTCTATAACTTGTTGGCAATGATTATTCTCTCCCTGATATCTCTTTGGTGGACAAAATTAGCAAATTTTCCTCATTTTGTATACCCTTGGTCAATCCCCAAAAAATTGTTCCTATGCTTGACCCTGCTTGCAAGAGCAAGGAAGACGTAGTCCTGGAGCATAGGCTCCATTTTTCTTGCATTGATGGCACACTAGATTTTGGCACATGCAATTTTAGCAGTATGGTCACAGCATAACAAAGCTCACCTCTAGCATCTCACACCTACATAGTACAGCCATGTTTGCACCTTGTGGGGCCCAGGACACATGGCATCCAGACCACATTTTTCTCCTACTTCTAGTCCTATAAATACCCTGGCAAACAACACTTGAGAGGTTGACAAAAAAAAGAAGTTGGCTGCTAGGTTGACTATTGGATTTTAGCATTGATTAGCCTTTAAGTTGGCTTTCGGAGAGCATAGTTGGTGATTTTCAGCACTCTAGTTGGCTTTGAGTTTGCTAGTTGGCTCCACGGTTTAGAGATCTGGGAGCATACTGCACTGTGTAAGCTATGCCTCTTCCATGTTGCATGTTCTATTGTACACCTTTCAGCAAATCAAAGGATCAAACTTGCGACCTTCAGGTGGTGCACTTTCTCACCCAAGTTTGTTTCGCTATTCACTTACTATCATCATTGTTTTGCATTATTTTCACCACTTTACATTTGTCGATCGTTGATTTACTTCGCATGTCTCACTTCTGAAACAAAAGTTTACAAAAGGTTAAGATACACTGATTAAGTCCCTATCTAATTGACCAGACCGTTTAGGGCACCCCACTTCCATTTCTCTCTAGCATGGCCCTTGCATGGATTCGAGGTTAAACTGTTTGCTCGGCAACCTCTCGGTGTTCCAGCCACTAACGTTTTCGGTCGCTACACCTTGATACATAGTCTCTAAGCCAAGCATTCTCACAAATCAAAAATATAGATGATGCCATAGAGGCCAACCATGATCTAGCCTATATATCATATAAAAACCAACACTCTTAAAGAGACAAGGAAAAGAGAAAATAAAAAAACACTACTGTAGCAATTGTAACCAAAGAAGCCAAGACCTCGAACTAAGGGTTGAAGGTCAACCCACTCAAGGCCCCCACCAATGACTATAGTAACCAACCATCAACTTCTAGGATCAATGCATTAACAACTAGTATACCTAACTTCAAAAGGAAGGTGATGAAGCATGTTTTTGTATGCTTCGATGTTGGGTACCTAATGCTAGAGCCTCAACATTGGGTATCCAATGTCGGAGTTCAGGATGCGATGTCGAATATTTGATATCGTAGGTTATACACCAACTTATAAATATAGCACTTGGATGCATGGTTTGAGCATTAGTTTTTAATAGTTTTGCATAGTATTTCATAGTTTTGTCAATAGAGTAGCTAAATTCTTATAGTTTTATTTTGTAATCTTAGAGAACAATCAATGAGTGCCCACAGAGTGGATCTAAGTCAGTTGTACGAAGTCTTATTTGACTAGCAATGTACCTAGACATATTCCATGAGTAGCAATAAGATCAAGATTGATTCTTATTCATTGTAGCACTTTGAATTAGATTAGATTTACTTTCCATGCAATTTAATTTTCATGTACTTAGCTAATAGTTACATTTTCATGCATGTTAATTAATTAAGCACATAAGTATGATCGCTTTGAGCATGTGTATGACTCTTGGTAATCCCAGCAATGCTTAATGTTTGGTAATCCAACAACATTATATGTGTTCAGGATGTGCACAGGAAGTGGGATCATATACTTATGTTAGAGTAGTTGATAATTAATTAGTAATTAGATTAGTTGAATTGATTATAAATTGAGTTTCAACCTATTATTAATTGTAGAACAAGAAAATATAAATTAATAAAAATCATATGCCTCACTTTGGACTAAACCATACATGAAAAAGCTACGACTAGTCCAAGTGGGAAGACAAAAAATTGCGATTAAGGCATAGTGATATAGATGCCACAACTAGTCCCATCCATGGAATTCAATTGGATTGTGTGTGAACACTTGTGATTCTTATGGTTGGGCATAGGGGTACCTTGTTGCTCATCATTGGTGCCACTGGCAATGATGGTGCTAGTTATCTAGATTAGTTATATTATACATGATCACTGTAAAGGTATTAACAATCTATCTTTTAGAAAACATTAATATTTTAAGTCACACACATTATCAAACAAAACCATGTATTCTTCACATAGAATCAATAACACATCATATGATAAAAGCACTCATAGAAGAAATGATAGCATCTACACTGAAGAAAATTAGAGTGAAAAACCTCAAGTAGGGGTTTCCTATGCTCATTTAGACCCTTACTACACTCAAAGACTACATTCAACTAGTGTAGATAATCCTAGAAAAGATGGAGTAAGTCCTAGATCAAGGAGGGCCTCAAGGCCTAGGACCTCTTCTAAACTTAGAAAGGATAAATCAAGGGACCATGTGGAGAACTATAGAAGACATGACAATTCTCCTAATTCCTCATATTCCTCTTCCTCTTCAACATCTAGTTCTAATGAAGATGAACATAGGTATAGAGATAGACCTCCACTATGGGGTCAAGATAAAGATAGAAATTTAACCCAAGGGAAAAAGAAAAGACATCATAATGAGCATAGACAAGATCATTGTAATCAAACAAATAGAAATTGAAATTTTCATCACAACATGTCTAATACCCTTATTGGCCATTAAGAGCCTAATGTAGATCATAGAGGCAATTAAGATACCTCACAAGCATCGCAAGGAAAGTCGCCTACCTAGGCTTGCTATTAATAATATTCCTAAGTTTGTGGGAGGCTATTATTTTGATCCAAAAAATCATCTACAAGCCTTCCATGATGCCTGTGCCTTATAAAACATTGAAAGTCGGTGGCAAAAGTTGAAGCTGTTTCCTAGAACATTAATCGATGAAGCTAAAAATTGGTATAGATCATTGAAACCAAGTTCCATTCACCAGTGGTCCACAATGCTTAAAATTTTCAACAAAAAATATGAAACCTATGTGAGAGTGTCCAACCTAAGAAAAGAAATCCAAGAGTGGAAGCAAGAAAATCATGAACCCTTGGAAGTGGCCTTGGAAAGATCATATTCACTACTACATAGATGCCCAGGTCATGGTTTCTCTAAGGAAAGACAAATTTTCCATGTTATATATGGGCTTCATAATGAAATAATGGAGACCCTTGGGATGTATTCTCCAAGTCAATTATACGAGCTATGAACCCATCAAATCAAAGAGTTAATCAAGTATATGGCAAAAGAAGAAGGAGAGTATGTAGATGAGAGAATGTAGAGGAAAATAACTAGGAATCAACTTTGCAAAAGAAAAGTGTCCATATCTATGATAAGGAAAAAGAGGAAACTCTCAATGAGGTGATTTTACAACAAACCTTACGAATACAAAATTCTATCATTAAGATTTAAGAAAAGTTGGATAAGATGTCAGAATCAATGAATGAGAAAGGTAAAACTTGCAAAAAAATCATAAAGAAGAGAGTAGTGCAAAATGAATCAAGTGATCACAACAAAAGGAGGAAAAAAAACCAAGAAATAGCTAGGAACACTTTTTGGCAAGAAGGGAAAATGGCTGTAGAAGAAGAGGCTATAGACTCAACCACCAAAGAGGTTGGTGGATGTCACATTTTCCTATATGACCATCCAAAGGGTCATTACCCAGTCTTGTTGCATCTACATGAGTATTGGGTAGGGGCATTAAATCTGAAGTTTATACAGAACTACATGCCTAGGAGATTTCCTCTTCTACTTAGTAATTTTAGATAACCCCAAAACCAACTATACTATCCTAGACAGACTTATTACCAGCCTCAAGATTGGCATCAACCATAGTGGGAACAACCACAGTTGTGGGAGAGGCCACCACCAAACTAGCCCTACCCTTACTGCCAGCCGAACTCATATGACTATTATGTTCAACAATCTGTTTCCCTAACTGGTTCTACTCCCTCTACCTTAAATCACTACTACCACTCTCACAAATATCAACATCCCGCAACATCTTATATGAGATCATTGCATTACACCTCTCATCCTTTGGCATATCCTCAATATTCTCATATTCACATGCCACCACTAGCAACATAGGAAGGTTCGACACCATAATATCAACAAATAGATACCGCTTGTGCTACGAATATGCATAGACATGCTAATAGCAGTGGGCCTCAACCACAATGTAGGAAACGTCCCTTCTAGAGGAAAGGCCATAAGTTGAAGCAAACCACGCATGGACCCACCACATCATCTGAGCTAGCAAAATGCCTTCCTTTTCACAACCAACCTCCTTTGATCCTACGCAAAAGCCAACAACCATCACCACTCCAACACAAGACATAAACGATGAACCTATTGCTATGGAAAGACAGTAGAATCCATGCATCATTGCTAATAGTAAAGGGTGCGACTATGGGCTAGAAATTCAAAATATTAACACAACCCACAATAAAGCCAAGGAACAAGTGTGTGAACAAAGACCAGTCTCTCTAGTAGCCACGAAACCAGAAGACATCCAATGGCTTGTAAATAATATTTTAAGATTTTTTCAAAGATTCATAGAGACAATGGATCAACTTATTAGTTTTAGACTTAAGAAAATAGACCAAACAAAGGACTTAAATGCATATATCTTATAGAATTAATAAGTATTTTTCACCTATTTTTTGTTTTACAATTTTTTATCATTTTCTTATTTCTTTCAATTTTTTTGATTCTTTGTATGTTTTCCATTTCTTAATATTTTTCTTTTCTTTATATTTTTTTTCTTTTCTTAAGTTATTTTCATTTTTTCTTTATGAATGTATTTTTATGTTTTTGTTAATAATATTGCAAATTCATGATGCAAAAGTCAATGCTATGTGTTGGGTTTTTTGTGCTATGCTATCAAGATGATTGGGCTCATCCATCCCTCTAGTTCTTTAAATAAAAGGTCTTTTTCATGGAAATAATTTGGTTCTTCTTTTATAAAACTAAAATTAAGTAATGATCATTGTACCTTAAAGAAAGAGGGAACGACCAAGTGGGAATAGCAAAGGGTGTGACCTCAAGGGAACTTGTTGGGTTCTCTTCATGACTTCTTTCATGTGGTTTATGACTTCTCTTGGAATGTATCATCATTCCCCCGTCAACCAATAAAAAGGAAGTTTTGTCTTTGCATGGTGTGTTTTCCATCTAAATAAATAAATAAAATAAAAAAACATAAAAAATAGGGAAAAAACAAAAAAAATGATGGAAATTCAAAGCACACCCCTTAGACAAAATAATGGACTACAAGCACTGGTTATGAAGTTGGAGAGACATGTTACTCATGCTTGAAGGAACCCCTCTAACTAAGGCCCTTGCTTCTTATCTTTTCTTCACTTTTTGGAGTGATGATTGTTCTTTGAGGTGGTTGTGGACTCATGGTGGTTGGTAGGATGGAACACATCAATGCAAGGTCATTGTTCATGGTATGGACTTGGTCTAAACTTGGACGAATAGGTATGTTAATAATTTTAATCACACTTCTAACAAGAACCTATTGTGGACATGGTTAAGTACATTACAGCTTAATCTCTACAATTCCTTCTCATTCCATTATTCACCTCATGTTGCATGTGATTATGAGACTTTTGGTTTTGTGTAGTATAGTGCAACATCCTAACCATAGAAGTTGTGTGTTGTTTGGAATAAAGGTGTGATCTACATTTAACTTCTTGGGTGCCCACGAACATTTACAGAAGTGGTTATGCAAGGGCATTATGACAAGAGCTTGCTTTGGAGAGGACCCACTTGCATAACTTTTGTTGATCATGGCTTTGAACTAATCTTCACATCTTCCAAAACATCAATGATGGTTTCTCTAACTTTATGCATGATTTTGGAACTACTTCTCATCCATTTCATTAATTTTTTCTACTTTTCCATTTCCATATCCATTAATATTTCTTGGCCATCTTCTGAATTAGACCTTTGGTTTCAATTATTCAAAAACCTATGTGCTTCCGGAGTTACACTTATTAGTCATGGCGGCTAGGAATGCCTACTTTAAAATTTTTCCAACATCCTATTTTTGAACATCATGGTAACTAATAGTATTTGATCAAAATAATGTAAAAAACTTGATGATTTTAGTTACCACTTAACCTTGGGCATAGTATGTTATAATCACCATGTGCTTAAAAGAAAACTAAGGGATTCAAAAAGGGCTAATTATTAAGGAAAATTTACCACAACTAATGTTGATCCTTTTGTGACTATAGGTGATGCTAAAAGAAACACCTAAGGAAGAAGGTCTTTTTCCAAGCACGAAAACAAAGCCAAGAGAGGGACAATGGAGGATATGACCATGGACAAATTGTAGCACATACAAGATAGTAGCTGAAGCATTGCATATTTGCTAGATCCATGGGACAATGAGAAAAAATTTCAGTCCATCCTTCAAGAATGTTTTTCATAACTAGAGAAGCATCAACGTAACAATCAAGGTTGAAAGTCTACCACCACTAGCAGCAACACAAAGAATCATCTTCAATAGATTCTTGAAGTCCTCTATAAATTTTTTAATCTTCAATGTCTATCTAGTATTTTTGTCAGTCTATCTAGTATTTTTGTAACTCTATCATTTTGTATGCATCCATTCGAATACAATTTTGTAATGCGGCACTCAAAGTCAGTCAGTAGTTTGCATATTAGTCAATAATTCCATACATTCCCAATATTTTGTAAGGAACTTGTTCCTCATTTTGTTTAACTTGAGAACAAGTTTTCATTCAATCATGGGGGTATGATGAACCATGTTTTTGTATGCTTCGACGTTGGGTACTTGATGTCAGAGCCTCGATGTTGGGTATTCGATGTTCGAGCCTAGGATGTGATGTCATGAAACACCATAAATTTCAAGCTTCTGCACCTTCAATAGTAAATTTTTCTAAGTGTCAAAACTTGGGCAAATTTTTTCTAAGTGTGGGTGTTACGCTCTTCAGTGTAGCCAACGTAGCACACATTGAGACATGTTTTGTTAGATTTTTTCTAAGTGTCAGCAGTAGTCGCATGAAAATTTTTATAAGTATCTTGCTATGCTCCTTAGCATATCTAGTGTAGCACACATTTCTGTGGCTAGTTCGCCCAAGTACTAGGCTAAAGGTTGTCAAAATTTCTCACGATGGAAAAAATAGTTTGGCAAAATTTCTATCTCTCAGGCTATCATGCTTGCTATGCTCCCTAGTGTAGCCAGCGTGACATAGGTTCTAGTACTCAATTTTGCCTAAGTGTTGGACAAGGATTTGTCAAGCTAGCTTGACATAGAAGGCACATTTGACACATTTCCTAACTTCTGAGACTACCTCTCCTGCTATGCCCCAGAGCATAGCCAACATACCATGAAGGAAGACTAAAGATTTCATCAAAATTTGGCTAAGTGTCCCTACTACACTCCCTAGCATAGCCAACGTAACTAGTGTGAAACAACAAAATTTTACAAATTTTCACGAAGTGTTGTGTTACGCTCTAGAGAGTAGCCAACTTGACACTAGAGAAAAGCCTTCGACAGCCTCCAAAAGCATTCAAAACTTGTCATTGGCCTTTGTCCTAACTCTGACGTACCTTTGGCAACCAAGATCAATAGTTTTCATTTCTTTTGCACCCCCCATTGGTCCCAAAAATTGTCCCTATGCTTGATCCTACTCAAAAGAGGGGAAGACATAGTCCAAAGCATAGCCTCCAAGTTGTACTATTTTGCACTATTTGTAGGTACATTGTCATCTCTCAAACTTTAGCACATGTAATCTAGGTAATGTAGTCACAATTTGGCAATCTCTGGAAACCCGTTGCTATTCTTTAGAGCATGACACTTGGCTACTCTCATGATAGCGTAACATGTCAACGTAACCCCATCTATGCTCATGCCATGTGGCACTCACTCCACGTGGTGCTCGATCTACGTTTCATGCTAAACTTAGCCCTATAAATACCTCAATGTTTAGCACTCTAAGGGTTGTCAAATCAAAAGAGCATTGAGCATTATAGCTTTTTGAGCATCCCTGGCACCCTTGCACCTGAGCATCGAAGCCTTGCACCTTGGCATCTCCCAATTGCACTCGTAGAACATGGCAATAGCTAACCCAGCAATTTTAGCCTCATTGTAGCTATTAGCTCTGTGTCTCGGACATCCCAGAGAGTATGACTGCACTTCTACACTACCATTGTGCCTACTTGATGTCGGGTACCATTCTCACCTCTTGTCTAGCAAAAGTTACGCTCCCCATTTTCAAGGTGATGCATTTTTCTATTCTTGAGTTCTGTTCCATTTCTTTTCTAAGAATTTTTTTTATATTAAGCATAACTCACATTTTTTTATTTTTAATTCATATTTACATGCTCACATTGTTGTTTTCAAGTTGGGAGACCCTATGATGCTCTAGCTTAGCTGGTTCCAGTGTCTGCACGTAACATAGTATAAACCCTTCTTACATACAATCATTCTAACACCACATAAGTCCTTGTCTGATCGACCAAACTATTTAGGGCACCTCGTTTACATTTCCTAGTACAACCCTTGCATGAATCTTGGATTAAGCTATATGCCTACCAACCTCTTGGGATTCTAGCCATTGACATTTTTGGACGTCATAGTTTTTGGCACTAGAAGAAGGGCTTCCATTCCTTCTGTGTTCAAGGATAGTCCCACATGCTTTCTGCACCTCTGTCACTAGTGACAAGCTAGCATAGATGTAACACCCCTATGGACCTACCTTGGAAATAGTTGGATCATAGGCTAGTGTAGGAGTTATCTGTGTTTTGGTTGGTGTATATTGGTCCTAGTTGTCAATTCCCTTGGAACCCTATAGGATGAAAAGCCTAACTATGTCTATTGTATCAAGCTCTGAGTGCTTTGGAGAGTGTAAAACCCTTTAGAGCATAATAATTTCTCAAAGTGTAATGAGCATAATGCCAAAGTTAGTCACTTTTTCATAGCATTTCTAGAGTTAGTCATTTTTTAGCCTATTTTCATAGTTTGCATAATTAGCTATTTGTTCATTATTTTTTTGCACTTGAATGTTTTCTATTAGCACTTTATTTTCTTACATTTTTCTATATAACAACATGAATCTTATGAACACTTCAACCTTTGCCCTAAGCATGGAGGTGACTTGCTCCATTCAACAGGTGGTGTACATTGAGCAATCACTTAGTACTATACGACCACAATGGCAATCACTCAGACTACATAACCAGTTGCCTGAATACAAGGCATTGGACCACAAAAGGTATAACTTTCTTTATGCAAAGCTTCAAGTGGGCTTGTCCCTAGACTGCCAAGAAATAGAAGAGAAGCGCAACTTTGAAATCATTTGCCAAAATTGGAAGGAGTTTCTTCCTACCCCAGACGTGTTTATCCAGCTCATTAACACCTTTAGGTGGCTACTGGACCAACTCATTAGGGTATGTGG
The DNA here is from genome assembly GCA_015680685.1 of Gnetum montanum. NCBI lineage: Eukaryota > Viridiplantae > Streptophyta > Gnetopsida > Gnetales > Gnetaceae > Gnetum > Gnetum montanum. The sequence goes on from MNCI01012907.1 coordinate 136,700, forward strand.
GATAAAAAAGTAAGATGCTACATCAAACTATGATGAGCCCCTGCAAGATGGGTAGGAGTTTGAGCCCTGTTTAGATAGCGATGTCCCATTTTATGCCTCTATCCAACAACACACCCCCCCCCCCCCCCCCCCCTCTACTTTTGTTCTGTCCTAGTCACAATCATCTGCCTTCTTTGAGGCAGGAGCATCACTTTCACCATCCAAGTCCATGCCCATGGTAGCTAGTCACTAAGTACTACATGCACAACAAAGTGCAAGACCTTCTACCACTTTCTCTTTTGCCATCTCCTCTTAGTCTATGCAGCCTTCCCTACCAACATCTGTGATGATGATGTTGCCATATGTGCACACGATGCCCATATCTCATCTAAAAACAAGTCAAGTATCTTTCATCCCAACCATCTCAGTAACACCTTCAACAATAGCCCAAGCCACAACTACATGGTGGGCCATGACCTCTGTGCCTATGGGATAGCTATTGCACATGCCACAATACATGCAATACCAAACTCAATAGGTGTCCCATGTGGTAGCACAACCCACAACAAGGTTGTGGGCCACTTGGATGACACCACAATCAGTGTAGCCAATGTAACCCACTATAACATCCCTATGTTTGAACCAAGCAATCCAACTCATTCAAACTCTCACGAAGGAGGTTTGGTGGCTTAAAGTAGATAACTCAAAAATGGTTTATGTGATGAACTTCTATCAAGATGACCCCATTAGTCCTATGGTCCCACAACTAACTTTGCCTCCTGGGGTCCAACTTCCTTAATTCACAAAATATAACAGTGAGGGGGACCTTAACACCCACCTTGTAACTTTTTGTTTTGAATGCCTGCTTTTGCAAGCATGGCCACATGTAATCATCCACATCTTTGCCATATCCCTAACTAGGAAAGCTCTCAATTGGTACTATGCACTCTCTAAAGCTTCCATATCAAATCTAGAGGAGCTACTCAGTCAATTTGTAACTTGCTTCAAGTATAACTTGAAGCCCAAAGCCACATTAGACCAGTTAATGAACATTAGGCAAGGGGTGTTAGAGCCAGTACAAAAATTCATACAATGTTGGAGTGCTTCCCTCAATGAAATTCATGACCTAATAGTAGAAGCTCACCTTCTGGCTATCTTTAAGGATGCAATAAATGACTTTATCAAGTCAAAACTATATTACTTAGCTCCACACTTTCTTAGCCAAGCTTTTTCTTAGACAAAGAGCATATAAGATGCGGTGAAAGCCAGTAAGGACCCAACCTATGTGCCCTATAAAAATGTGCATATGAAAAAGGATAAGGAAAAGGGGAAGGAAATAGAAATGGTTGCAGTTGTGGTAGATGAAGCAACTAAGGTACCTAAAGCCAGCAACCAAGGTACCTAAAGCCTCGACCAACAACAATAAGGTATTGGGTTTTGGAATTGTAGGAACCAACTAGCCTACACCATCTGTGGCCATGGGGCAAGCTCCCTAAAGGCCAAACATTGAACACAAAAATTGCTTGAAGTATACCCCCTTGCCCATCAAGTTATTTGAGCTCTTAGATTAGTTACTTAGTGTTGGGCACATCCAACACAAACAAAAGTCATAGGACACATGAAAACACCATGAGAGGTACTATGAGGTCCTCAGAAACCCTTCTACAGCTATGCTAAATGAGCCCCTAGTTCCTAAAAACTTTAGATTGGACTAGTTCTACAACTATTGTCAATTACATGGCCATGACATAGACTACTACTTAGTGTTAAAATATGACATTCAACACATGATTGACCAAGGCAAATTAGTCCTTAATGAGGGCAATCCTATATGACTAGAAAATTAATTAATGAAAGTCTACAAGGACCCTCTCAATGCTAGTAGTGTAAGTTACATCATCAATGCTATAAGTGTTGATGATAATGCAGAACTAACACATGAACCATTTGTGGTTCATGTACCCTCTAGTGATGTTGGGGCCTCAACATCTACTAGACCACAATCTCCTTTTGTCATCAAAGCACTACCTTGGGTGCCCATAACACCATTTGTGGTTAGGGCCCCATAGCATATTGTGACGATGGTAACCCAGACACCTTTTTCCAAGATCTATGGACCCCTACCTGCCTGGGGTTTGGTGGTGGGAACTACATCACATCTTGCCCACCCAAAGTCATATCCTAAGAGACATGATGAGTGTCTCACTGATAAAATTATTAGGAAATGCATGGAGCTAGGTCCTCCTAAGCCCATCCCTTTCTTAATTTTCCACATGGCCTCATCATCTTAAACTACCAACACAACTACAAATAGCCAATAGACAAGCGTTGAGGCTTGAAAGCCTGCTGCACAACCAAAACTCAAATCTCCTCCCTGGGAGATTTTTCTCTTAGGACGTATGGAGGAGGTAAAGCCACCAAAATAATAGACAATGGAAAAGATTTCTTGGACACACTGACATAAGTTAAACAAGCTCTCAAACAAAAAAATAAAACTTTGAGCCTATACAACTTGATAATGACTTTTGCTACTCATCGCAAGGTATTGGTCTACATGCTAGCATTTATTCCTATTAAGGAAGAAGTCCCAATAGATGAAAAGGCCATTCATGCCATAATGATTTCCCTTGCAACCCAAGAATCAAGGTTAACACCCTTGAAATTTCATGATGAGGCAGTCAAGGTTGATCCTGAAAAGGGTCAGGTGACCAATGCACCCATGTTTATAACAGTTCATGTAAGCCAATATAAAATTCATAGGATGCACATCAATGATGGGGTGGCAACCAATGTCATTCCATTCCCCATTGTTGACAAGCTTGGCCTAGTTGATTAGATCAAGCTAACAAAAACAACATGCTTGAAATCCTTCAATGGAGCATGTGTTGTTGTAAAAGGGATAGTCACGATAGCTTTCATGGTAGGGGAAAAATTCCCCACTAATGTTGAATTCATTGTAGTTGAAAAAAATTCCTAGATTCAACCTAATCCTAGGGTGGTCTTGGCTAGCCTAGCTATGGTTCATTTCTTCATTAATTCACCAAGAGATGCACTTTCCCTATGAGGGTGGAGAAGTGGTAATCTATGGTGATAATGTAGCCCCCCTAACCATCAACAATGTAGATACAGAACAAGCGTTAAAGGTAGAGTTCTTTGAAGATTCACTGCCTGCTCAATGTGAAAGTCAATGTTGTTTGGCTAGTTTTAAACAACCAAGCAAAGTGAGCGACCTCCCTAAGGAAGCTATTTGGGAAAAATTTCCCTTTTTTGTAATAGATGAAGGTATAGGAGAATACCATCTTATGCCTCCCAAGCCTTACAAGCCTCCTAACCTACATCAAGTTAGAAAACACCTACATGAGTAAGGCATGCCCTTGGTTCACCTCCATGTTTCACTTACCCATTTCTCTTTGCCTGTACAATTACGATTACATTATTGTTTGCATTATGCATTGGTTTTTTCATTTCTTTATTTCATGAAGTTTCATTTATGCTTTTTCAAAAAAAAAAAAAGAAAAAGAAAAACAAAACAAAGAGCCTAGAAGTGCCTTAAACTACCGCATGGCCCGCTAAGGCCTAAAACTGGCAACTTGCTTCCTTGTACATTAGGGCCTAGAAAGGCCTTAAACTATCACATGGCCCACTAAGGCCTAAAACTAGCAACTTTCCTCCTTGTATTTTATAGTCCAGAAAGTCCTTAAACTATCACATGGCCAACTAAGGTCTAAAATTGGCAACCAACTCCCTTTTACGCTATGGCTTGAAATGACCTTAAACTAGTAATGGCCCAAAATGGCCTTAAACTAGCAATGGCCCTTCCACCATGGCCTTAAATTGGCACAGGGCTCACAAGAGCCCTAATTGCATCAATCAAATCACAAGTTAAAAATACAACAACATTATATAAAATACAATAAAATGACAAGTGAATAATCATCACATTTCCATTAAATTATCAATGATGTAAGTAGTTCAAGTTTACATCCAAAACATAAAATCTCCAAAAATAAAAAAATTTCCCAATAATAGGGCTACATCTTAGGCATTTTAGCCTACAATATGTGGTGAGGGCTAAAGTTCTTCCTCTTCCTCTTCATCTGCTACTTTGTTGGGTCCTACACCATCACCTAGAACTTGCATTAAATAAAAATAAAATAATAAATTAGCTAACAAATAAGGTGACATGAAAAATTGTAATAAAATTAATAAAAATAATGCAAACTAAACCAACTTGAAAAGGACATACATCCATGTCTAGAGGCATCATGTTGAGGCTTACCTCCAAGTGTCGGAGGATGAAATCCTCTGATAATCATGTCCAATCCTCCTAACCAAGGTCAATACTCACGAGGGTTTTCCCTTTTTCTATGGCTATTCATGAGGGAAACCTCAATGAAAACCTTTCAAAACTAACCTCTCTAGAAGATATACCAATGTGTTGCTCTAGGGTTCCACTCACCACTATGTTGCTTGCAAAACATTCATAAGCTTGTGTTGCACCAATTGCATCAAGAAATATCTCTTGGCATTAACACTTCATGGACTCATCTTTGTACTTTTTATAGTACACTTCACATTCTTACTTATAGTGATGCTTGTGATTCTTTTGAGTCTAGTCCCATTGGTACACTTTTTCACTATAATCCTTCCAGTCTTGATTTTTCAGTGTTAGTAGGTCCATCTGTAATCGTTGCTCAATCACCTCACAGGTAGCTTCATTATTATCTTAAAAAACTAACCAATACCTAGCATAATTTCAACTATTGACTTGTTGCCATCTGGTTTGTCACGTGCCACCAGGAAGTCATAATGGGATTGCAAGTCTTTCAATTTTACCTCTTGGATTGCCTCCTTTTCCTGAAGCTCTTGCACCCATTTCTACAGGTGCTTGTTAACATGCCTGCACTCCCACAATGCACTTGTAGAGTACAGTGTGCATTTTCTTGCCTTGTCATACACATGATGAGGTAGTTGCTCCACTTTAGGGGGAAACTCAAGCAAAATGTTAACCTGGACCGTCCTATTTGGGTTCCACTTAAGCTATGAACCTGACATCACATAATAGGTAAGACAATGTTAGCTATGAACCAAGCAAGTAAATCAGTATAGAAAAAAATAGATAAACATAGGCATACTAATTTCAGGATCTATTTGTTATATACGATCTATCATGTCATTTACCAAGCCTTGCATGAAGGCAAACTTATATAGAGCCTCTATCCACGGTTGCATACGGAAGTTGGATGTGGATGTTGGATGTTCAGCAGAAACATTGGCCACTACAACATAACACACTTAGTGATTATCAGACAGCCAACAGCCAAGGGTGTAAGAGCTAAAAATTAAAAAATCAATAATAACAATAAAAATAAAAATAATAATGATGGCGATGCAAAGCTCCTACCCAACAAGCCCTCAGATGTGAGAGTGAGGGGATCATCCATCTGCACGTTGTCAAAGAAATTTTGAAGCTTACCCCCTTTGAATTGCAACCCTTCATTCTCAAGTTGCCTTAGAACTTTGATAGCTTTCCATTCCTCTTCGTTTTTCATTTGTCACTCAGGTTGAGGGACATCATCTTCTACAAGCTTTGCTACTACTTTAGGGGCCCTCTTGCATGTGTCACACAAGTTAGATTTAGAATTGTCAATAATGAGTATAATATAGTATGACACATTAAAGCAATATCAAATAATGTGCACTTATTATTCTTAAGCACACATCGTGAAGCTTAAATCAGAGATTTTTTCCACCCTTCTGTACTTCACGTATGGGCTCCTTTGCGAGGCATGTCTTCTTAATCTTTATTTTGGATGATCTCATTGTCTCAGTAATGAGTCGTGCCCCTCTCGCTACATTTCTAGTGTTGGTTGGTGGGGACTCCCTGGCACTATCACGTGTGCGGTAGGATCATCTCACATTGCCTCTAGTCATTACTGAAAACGACTTGTCAATTGCCTTTGGAGGATCTTGTGACCATGTGGTGTTAAATAGGTAACGAATCCATGGCCTAGAAATTTGATGGCGATCTTACACCACCCACCACCCATTCTCACAAACCACCAAAATCTCTACAAATCTCTATAGGCATGCTACGAAGAACATGATATGCACATGCGATCATGCTTGGAGGTTGTGACGCATCCTAAAAATTTTAGCATGTAGGCTATTGCTAAGGTGAGAGGCCTAGTTGTAACATGTCCCCTCCTCTATTATGTCCCTCATCATCCAGGCTTGCTCAACCCTAAGAATCTTTTCTTAGGAAAGTAGTTTTGAGAACACATGAGCTCAAAAGATTAGGTAGAGATGGTGGACCACAAGTACCTTCACCTCCTTAATTGGTATTCCTTTGTGGACCTTGGAAGTACCCAACCACTCCTTAACATCCCCTTTGTGATCTAGGTCTTTTTCAATCTTTTCTACAATTGGTAGGTCCTTAGAGGGGATGCCGAAGAGGTCCACAAAGATTTTATATGTAATTTCAAAGATCACCCACACATCATGGACCCATGTGCTAAAGTGATCAGTGCTCTTGATGAAGAAGTCAATCATGGCAATCATTTTGGCCATTGGGATACTTGGGCTAATGGCCAAGAAAAGGTTCATGAGCCTAGCCCGCTAAAGATTCCTTAATATCTTCATTGGGGCCTCATAGCATAACTAGCATTGTGAACTCTTAACCTCACCATATTTAAAGATGAGAGTGACCTCAGTGTGACCTATGATAACCATCGTAACTTCCCTTGACTTAATCACAACTATAATAAGCAAAGGTAAAATTAGCAACATGAGAAAAAATAAAGCAAAAAGTGAATAAAAATTAATGACACACAACTCACATGGCACAAATGGTGTGCAGGATGGCGATAGTGGGATTGAAGCATCCTCCATGCTTGGTATGCTGGTTTTCCACTCAGCGGTCAGCCAGCCAAGAGCCTGACACCTCTTGTAAGATTTAGAATATTGGTGAGGAAGTTTCGTTACGTCTACCCTGCTCTATCCAATTATTGCTACATGAACATTCTCAAAAGATGAGAATTTCTATAAGGTAGTTTAAGTCAAGTTCAACGCCTCCTCTTCATCATGGAGGCCATCTACATCAATAGTAAACCTAGCAATAGACATGAGTGGTTAGCATCTTAAGTCATAATCTAATAGGCAGCATAAGAAATTGTAAGAGGGTTCATCCTCCAGCATAATACACCATCCCAAGTGGGTCCTGGAAAAGAGTGTGTATGCATTGGGCAACAAATAAAGTGTTATTCTTATTATAACACTAAAATTCTTGCATCTCCTAGATCCTGGACAAAGTCCTAAGGTCCTTGCGGCCCTGGCCTTAGCTCCCTACTCCTTTGTTGCTAGTAGGCTCATCAAATATAAACCTTACAATGCCTTGGTTCACCCTCGGCAATAGTGTTTCCATTATGATTCTTGCTGCTTTGGCTGCCAAGTGTGACCATATCATCACACTGAAGTTGCGGAGCAAAAATTCCAAGAATTCTTGCACTCCCGACCTAAACCATGCTAGCTAGTGGCCCACACATGTGTCTAGTGCATATTTAGTACAGGCTCACTCATGCAACACAAAATGCCCACTAGCTCAACTACAACAAGGATGGGTTTTAACAATACTCTACGATGCCATAATAGCAACAAAAGGAAAATGTTAGCATTCAATAAAAAATGAAAATGCATAAAAATTAGACTCAACATACTTAACTCCCCACCAAGCCCCATAAGAAAGGGATGTAAGCATATCCATCTGACATGCCTAGTCCCCAACAAGGCACAACACTAACATTTATGTTGCATATTTACAAACATTATAACTTTGAAAGTATCAAAAAATTCACTAACTGTTGGTTACACTCCCATAGAGTGTCACCTTCAAAATTACAAAATTTTTTCTATCGGTTACGCTCTCTACAAAGCATAACCTTTGCAATAGCAAAAAATTCTAAGTGTTGGCTATGCTCCCCTTCAAGCATAATAATAGTAAAAATTTTCACAAAGTGTTGGTTACGCTCCCTGTTGAGTGTAACAACCATAAAAAAATTTTCTGTTAGAAAATTTCAAACTATTGGTTATGTTGACTGTAGAGTGTAACCTATTGACTACATTTCTTGTAAAGCATGACACTAGGAAATAAATTTTTCTAACCTGTTTTGTTACATTATTAGGAACATACCCTAGCATGACAGTCATGACCCTCACAGTCGTCTTGCCTAGATCATCATGATCTACATTTTCCTTCAAGCTACCTCAACTAAGCCCTATCCTGTGTTGTGCATGGGATGTCAAAAAATGCTTATCTTGCATCATGTGTGGGACAACCAAAACCTTTGTTCTGTGCTATGTGCAGAATGCCAAGAATACCCCTATCCCAAGCTACACACGGTACACAAACTCTGACACAAAAAAAAAAACTAAAAACCCAAATAAAAAATGCACTACATGCACTCCCTCCCTTGGCCATGACTCATGGAAATCATGGTAGTGATGGTGGTCCCTGCCCAAGGTAGGCCATCCTCAAAAGCCAAAAACCCCAAGGTAAATAAGAAGCAAGAAAAGAAATCAGAAGCGTAGAGCGTAGCACCTTACTTGGCTGACGATGTCTCTCTGCAATTCTCTATGTGTGCCCTGAGAAGGTGCCTCAGTGTGCATTCTCCTTCGTCCATGTTCATGAGGCCAGGGTGTTTATGTTCACTATAGTGCATCATGGTTGATCATCATGATCTTGCTTTCTTATTTTCCTTTGTTATTCTCTAGCTTCCCCTCTTTCATCACTACGCTATATCTCCCTTCACCTTAGTTGTGCTACACTCGGTGACTGTTTGCTTCAACTTTAAAAATGATAAGTTTACTATGGTAAAACCCCTATTTATACCCTTCTGGGTTGAAGGACATGTCACCCTCTCGGCGCTTGTCCCATGTCCCATGTGTAACACGAGACAAATGTAGCACCTAGAGTTAGCAAATTTTTTGCAACTTTTCCAGCACCTCCATACTTAGAAATTTTTTTGCATTTTTTCTAATTGCCTAATAAACATCTAGCTTGGCCCCACATTTAAAACTGTCCAAGCCTTGCTTAAACACATATTTCCCACATAAACCATGGTCCACTATGACCTTAAACTGGCAACTTCATGGCCAATTGAAGCCCTAAAATTACTTTACATACTTTCTTATCCTATCTAACAATTGCACAGTTAGGAAAATTTTCATAACATTGTCTTCCTTATTTTATGCATTTTATCTTATTAAGATAGGTGTCGCTTGACATTTTTCTAGTTATTTTGCAATATTTTTTGCAGGATTGCAAAATGAATGCATACAAGCATCTTCATTCACCCTTGGTCTTGGCTGGACCTTACAGTGATTTCGTGAGATGCATAAAGACTAAGCTCCTAGACTTTGAGCCATTTACTTATGACACAAACATAGCATTCCTAAAGACATCTTTAGACTGGCTAGACCATCTAGTTAGAGCTCTAGACCTAGAGGTAGTTGACATAACTGAGGATCCTCTTGTTGAAATCCCTATAGTAACATGTAAAGGTGAGGCGAAGACATTGAAACTTAGTTCTTTGTTAGATCCTCAAATCAAATAAAACATCTCTAAAATTCTTAACGATAACGTTAAGGCGTTCGCATGGTCCTATGAGGACATGCTAAGCTTGGACCCTCCCATAATATAACACAACATTATCCTTGATCCTTGCATAAAACTAGTTAAATAGAAAGCTCGTAAAGTCAAACCTAAGATGGCATTAGCAGTTCACGATAAAAGCACTAAGCTTTACAAAGATGGTTTCATCTAGGCAGTTGACTATGCTAACTAGATTTCAAACATCATAGTTGTCCCTAAGAGAAATGGAAGTATATACATTTGCATAAACTTTTAAGACCTAAACAAGGCTACCATCAAAGATGACTTCCCATTGCCTAGTATTGACCAACTCATTGATACTACGGTTGGTCATGTCTTGTTGTCCTTTATGGACAGGTTCTCGGGGTACAATCAAATTCTGATCAACCTAGAGCACTAGCTTAGCACCACCTTCATGACCCCTTGGGGCATGTTTTGTCATACAATGATGCCCTTTGGACTAAAGAATGCAAGAGCAACTTATCAACATGCAATGACATATATCTTTAGTGATTATCTACTAAGCTTGCTCAACGACACATTAACAATATAACAATTAAGTTGAAGTTATCTCACAACCATTTAGATGACTTGGAACACATCCTCAAACATTGCCTTAGACATGACCTTACGCTAAACCCAAAAAAGTGTGTCTTTGGTGTCAAAAATGATCGCATGCTAGGCTTTGTAGTATCAAAAGTAGGTATATATGTAAACCCTAATAAGGTTAAGGCTATCATCAAATTAGTGCCATCGGCAAACCTTAAGGAGCTACACAAGTTACAAGGCATATTACAATTCATATGTAGGTTTATCACCAAGTTGACTAATAAGTTATAGCCAATGCAACATTTGCTCAAAAAGGGGATCCACTTTGAGTGGACAACTCAATGCCAAGAGGCATCTGACAACCTCAAAAAAGAGCTCGCCTAACTTCTGATAGTTTACCCTCCATAAGGAGACAAGCCATTCTACATTTACCTTACAACCTCAGACACGTCCATTTCTTCTCTACTTTGCCAAAAGCAAGATGATGGCTTGGAGGTCCCTGTTTACTACTTAAGCCATGTGCTAGTGGCCCATGAGGCAACATACAACAATGTAGAGAATAATTATCTTGCCTTAGTCTTTGCACTCAAAAAATGAAGACACTATCTCTTTCACAGTCAAGTTAATGTTATCTGCAAAAGTAACATACTCTGGGAAATTACTACGAACATGTATGAAAGTAGTTGAATTGCACAATGGAATCCAATAATTGTGGAGTTTGACTGACACTACATAGCACAAGCATCCACAAAAGGTTAAGCAATAGCCACACAACTCATAGTTTCACCCATAGATGATCAAGCAACAATAGATTTGGAATTTTTGGATGAGCATGTCAATAGCATAAGCCAAGTGCCTACAAACTTTGAGGTAGTTTTACACTTTAATGGAGCTTCAACCACACAAGGTGGTAGTGCCACTACCATTATCATGTTTGCTTAAATGATTTGCAAACGATTTGCAACTGTAGATGTCCAACACATTCCTGGTAATGAAAATTCCATTGTTGATGCATTAGCCACTTTAGCCTTAAGCATAGCACCCAACATGTTTTCTACATTGCCTGATTCGATAGTGGATTGCATTGAACCTATAACTCAAACAACAAGCATTGCATTCATAGACGTGACAAGCACAACTCATGTCCAAGAGTGGTATGATGATATTAAAACATATCTCTAATAGGGAGAGCCTCCACAAAATCTAACCTTTTCCCAAAAAGATGCAGTACAAAACCGATCACAGTAGTACATCCTTGTAGGTGATAGCACCTTGTGTTGTAGATCCTATGATGGAATATTATTAACTTATGTTAGCAGTAGTGAAGCATAAACAATTGTTGATCAAGTCTATGAAGGACTATGCAAAGGCCACATAGCCCCCAAGGCAATGGCAACAAAAATCAAATGTCTAGGCTATTATTGACCTTACATGAAGTGTGATTATGTTACCAAGGTTAGAACATGTGACGTGTGTTAGTGACATGGTAACCTAATGCACATGCCACCCACTGAACTACATACTACATAGATCACGTGGCCATTCCAATGTTGAGGGTTGGATATCATAGAACCCGTAACACCAAAGTCTTCTGCAAGACATAGCTTCATCATTACTGCAACTGAATACTTTACCAAGTGGGTTGAAGCCATTTCCTTAGGAAGACAACATCACAACAAGTTTGCAAATTCATTCTAGATAACATAGTGACCCAGTTTGGTCTACCCATGACTATAGTCACAAAAAATGGGCCACAATTTAGTAGTGCAAAAAATAAAGCATTCTGTGAACATGTTGGCATTAAGCATTCCTTTTCATCACCATACTACCCACAAGCAAATGGCCAAGCAAAGGCTACAAACAAGGTCATCATTAACCTTGTGAAGAGAATGCTTAGCAACATCAAGAAATGATGGCATGAACAGCTAGTGTACACATTATGGGCCTATTGTATAACATATAGAACAACAAAAGGTAAGACACCATATAGTCTTGTGTATGGATCTGAAGCAATGTCACCTCTTGAACTACAGGTCCCATCATTTCGTATGATCCTCTCAAGCTTCATTGATGAGGTTTAGAATAATCAATTGAGAACCATTGACCTTGACTCTATAGAGGAGGAACACATGCAAAAAATTGATTGCATTTAGTGGTACTAGGAAAAGCAAAGACAAAAGCATCACCACAATTAGCATCAACACCCAATTAAGAAGGGGGACCTCATCCTCAAGGTTGTTCACAAGCTCATAGAAAAATTCTTAGCTAATTGGGAAAGGCCTTTCCTAGTCATAAAGACCTATGAAAATGGAGCATTCAAGCTTGGTAATCTAGATGGTAATGAGTATGGTTAAAGACCTAAAGCCATACTTCACCTAGTATGTAGCACTACACCAGTAACAAAGCAAGGTAAGTGCATGTCTACTATGATGTTAAACTAGCACAGAATGTCCCTAGGCTATGACATTAAATTAACATCCATAGCATGATTTTCTATGAACTTAAACTAGCCATCCATCATCTGCTAAGACCTTAAACTAGCACATCATGATCTGCCTAAACCTTAAATTGGTTTCACAATCTATTGGGACCTTAAACTAGTATAGCATGTGGTCTACCAAGATCTAAAACTGGGTTTGTAGTTCAACATTCATAGTTCAACACACATAGTTCTGTGGACAAGCAAGTGTGAATACTTCCAATCCTTCACTTCCTTCCCACACCTCTTGGGCAGATGGGATGGGGTGTTGTATTTCCAAAATCAAGTTCACATCATCAAGAAAAAGCCCCTCTATAGCATTTGCAGCATCATTGTCCTTAGCATCTTGTTGATCTTCTGGAGATGCCTTTTAGCATCTTGTTGACCTTTTGGAGCTACCGCCACCATTGCCAATCATTTGAGTTGAAGCTCTCACCATCAGCATCATTCACTAAAGGACCAGTAGTACTATGGCCTAGCCATAGCACTACCATCCTTCAGCCCTCGCCATTGCCTGAGCTCAAAAGAGCATGTAGCAGTGTGATTTCCTACCATGCTACTAAGTTTCCTGGCTCCTGTCTTTGGTGAGAACTCTTGAGCACCTACATTGCTAATGCCTTTAACCACTTGGATGCTCACTTCTATTGTGGTTGTTGGAGCTTTTGCAGCCTACCACCACCAGCACCTGCATTGGCCTTCTTACTTTGGACACTACATGCACCTACAAATAAGATAGCATTCATGGCTCTTGTAGTGCCCTTACAGACAAGACTTTACCTTCATCTCACATGGTGTGGTTGTTTTTTCTTATTTTCTTTGTGTTGCATTTGTAGGATGAAGCCTCAGTGATGTCGCTCAAGGGTGCATTTCATAGTGGCGGCAAGTCACTGCACTACTCTGATGTGTCCATTTTGGCTTGCTAAGCTACTTAAAAGTGCATATTCCTACTGCTCCACTCTAGCCAATTCACCTCTTGATCTTACATTTTCCTGCACTCCTTGAAAGCTTTTCTGATGTACATGGTACCCTTTTTTGTAGTCAATTGCAGAACCCATGATGGACGTAACACAACTCGTCCAATGGGGAGGCCTTTGTGGATTGGTTAAATCCCCAAGAAGATGTAACACAACTCATCCTAGGGAGGAAACACATGTCCTACAAATTTGATGCATTTTCTTCTAAGCAAATTTTTTTCAGTGGCACATAGTCCGCTAGGCAATAAAACTTCTTCTTCTTCAAGAAAAACAGAGAGAGAGAAAAAAAAAGAAACAAGAAAGAAAAAGAAAAAAGAAAAATAAAGAAAAATAAAATATAGAACCAAGAGCAAAAGAAAAATGGGACAAAACAAGTGCCTTAGTAAAATAGCATAGTTGCCATTTTGCAACTAGTCCAACCCTGGATCGGCCATCTTATAAGCACTCCAATGAGAGGTCGAAATCCTAAGGGTAGGCCATCTCTGCATGTTGACTCCCTTACAAGCACTTTGAAAAGGGATCATGCTTTGGTAAGAAGCCATCATAATGTTGCATCCTACAACCACATGTAGAATGAACATCCTTTCCATTTGTTATTCCTTGACCCATCTCCCTAACATATTCCTTACCATACTTTATTCCCTTAGCACTCTCAAGCATAGTGAAGCATTATCTAATCGAGCACTGATGAGGAGTGTTGGTGTCATGTTTACCATGGTGTTTCATATTCTTTTTCGACATCTCTTAGGCCAATCCTTTAAATTTCAACAAAGTGGGGCCAATGAAACACCACCAATTTTGGTCTTCTATGTCTTCAATAGTAAATTTGTCTGTGTCAAAACTTGGCAAATTTTTTCCAAGTGTGGGTGTTACACTCTTCAATGTAGCCAGTGTAGCATACATTGAGGACCATTTTGCAAGATTTTTTCTAAGTGTCAATAGTAGTCGCATGAAAAGTTTTCTAAGTATCCTACTATGCTCGCCAGCGTATCCAACATAGCACATAATTTTATGGACAATTTACCCAAGTACCAGGCTAAAGGTTGTCAAAATTACTCAAGATGGAAAAAATAGTTTGGAAAATTTTCTATCTCTTGAGTTGTCATGCTTGTTACTCTCCCCAGCATAGCTAGCTTGACATAGGTTCTAGTACCCAGTTTTGCCTAAGTCTTGGACAAGGATCTATCAAGCTACCTCGACATGAAAGATACATTTGGCACATTTTGTAACTTCCGAGACTGCCTCTCCTGCTAAGCCCCAAAGCGTAGCCAGTGTACCATGAAGGAAGACTACAGATTTCATAGAAATTTGGCTAAGTGTCCCTGCTACACTCCCCAGCATAGCCTGTGTAACCAGTGTGAAACATCAAAATTTTATAGATTTTCACTAAGTGTTGTGTTACACTCTAGAGCGTAGCTAGCTTGACACTAGAGAGAAGCCTCCAATAGCCTCCAAAAGCATTCAAAACTCAACATCAATATTCATCCTAGCTTCTTCTTTTGCACCCCCCATTGGTCCCCAAAATTGTCCCTATGCTTGACCCTACTCGAAATAGGGGGACACATAGTCCTAGAGCATAGCCTCCAACTTGTATTATTTTGCATTATTTGTAAGTACATTGCAGTCTCTCAAACTTTGGCACATGCAATCCAGGTAGTGTAGTCACAGTTTAGTAGTCTCTAGGAACCCATTACTATTCTTTAGAGCATGAGACTCTGCTACTCTCATGAAATTGTAATATGTCAATGTGATGTCATCTACACTCATGGCATGTGGCACTCATGCCACGTGGCACCTAATCTACTTTTCATGCTAAACCTAGCCTTATAAATACCTTGACATTCAACACTCTAGCGGTTGGCAAATCAAAAGAGTATTAAGAATTTTGGCTATCTGAGCATCCTTGGCACCCTTGCACTTGAGCATCTGAACTTCACACCTTGGCAACTCCCAAAATGCAATCCACCATTGCACTCATAGAACTTGGTAATAGCCAACCTAGTAGGTTTAGTCTCCACTGCAACTGTTAGCTCCATGTCCTAGATGTCCCAAACATTATGATTGCACTGCTATGCTACCACTGTGCTTGCTTGACACTACATACCATTCTCACCTCTTGTCTAGAAAAAGTTACACTCCGCATTTTTGGGGTAGTGTATTTTTTTGTTCTTAAGTTTTGTTCCATTTCTTTTCTAAGAATTTTTCATTGATATTAAGCATAACTCTCACATTTTTCTACTATTTGATTCATATTTTCATGCTCATGTCATTATTTTTAAGCCAGGACACCCTGCTATGCTCTTGCTTAGTCGGTTCTGATGTTCATGCATAATGCAGTATAAACCCTTCTTACATATGGTTGTTTTAATACCAGGTAAGTCCTTGTCTGATCAACCAGACCATTTAATGCACCTCATTTCCATTTCTTAGCACGACCCTCGCATGGATTTGGGGTTAGGTTGTACGTCTGCCAACCTCTCAGTGTTCCAGCCACCAACATTTTCGGATGTCACATGTCGGATATCCGATATTGTGAGGTATACTTTAGCCTATAAATATAGTACTTGGGCACACGATTTGGACATTATTTTTCAATATTTTTGCATAGTTGTTCATAGTTTTATCAATAGATTTTCCGAATTCTTGTATTTTTATTCCATAATTTTAGAGAATAATCAATGAGTGCCCATAGAGTGAATTTGAGTCAGTTGTCTGAAGTCTTATTTGATTAGCAATGTACCTAGATATATTCCATGAGCAGCAATAACTGCGAGATTGATTCTTATTCATTGTAGCACTTTGACTTAGATTAGATTTACTTTCCATGCAATTTAATTTTCATATACTTAGTTAATATTTACATTTTCATGCATGTTAATTAATTAAGCACATAAGTAAAATCACTTCAAGCATGTGTATGACTCTTGGTAATCCTAGCAATGCTTAACGTTTGGTAACCTAGCAATGTTATATGTGTTCAGGATGTGCACAGGAGGTGGGATTGGATACTTATGTTAGGGTAGTTGATTATTAATTAGAAATTAGATTAGTTGAATTAATTATAAATTAAGTTTTAGCCTAGTGTTAATTATAGAAAAATAAAATATAAAATAATAAAAATCATATTCCTCACTCTAGACTAAACCATACGTGACAAAGCTATGACTAGTCCAAGTGGGAAGATAGTGAACTACAATCAAGGCATAGTTATCTAGATGCCATAACTAGTCCTATCTAAGGAATTTGACCAGATCATGCATGAACACTTGTGATTCGTATGGTTGGGCATAGGGGTACTCCACCGCTGAACAGAATGATAGGTCTAAATATACTGCATTGCCATTAAGAGCATCTAGGTTGCTAGACCAACTATTAAGAAGTGGACACATACAACATAAGCAAATGACTAAAGCCACTCAAAAGCAATATAAGTGACTATGTGAAATAGCCAAAGATCCCACTTAGGTAATAAAGAATGACGCTTAGTTGCCTAAATACTTCAAGCTAGACCACTTTTGTCATTATCATCAACTACCTAGTCATGATATAGACTTCTGCCTTGTGCTAAAGGATGACCTACAAAGGATGATAGATAGGGGGGAACTAGTCTTAAAAGCTTTTAACCCAATTTGGCCATAAAATTAGTCAATGTAGGTCTACAAAGACCCTTTGAATGCTAATGATAGCCCCTATGTTATCTTAGCATTCGACATCGATGACAACTAGAGATTTACAAGAGAACCATTCATGATCCAAGTACCCCTCTATAATGAAAGAGTTTCTTTAGCTTCCCATAGCTCAAGATCTCCCTTTATTGTGAGAGTACCATCATGAATGTCTCCAATAAACCTTTTTTCATGAAGGTCTTCCAACCCAACACAACCCAAACAACCATAACATGTGCTTATGATGGCCTAAAACTAGGAAAAGTTCATTTTATTATTATATCTCTTTTTGTTTAGCCTATTATCGTATCGATTTAATGTTAGAACCAACACATTAACATATCCATTTTTATAACATTTACTACTCTAAGTGCATATAGCTAAGAACTAAAACCAAATATTCAAATTTAAAATTAAGAAGTCCATAACATGTATCAATTATGCCAAAGAATAACCATCCATAACATAGTTCTAGCTAACCATAGCCATCAACATAAAGACAAAAACAAATAGCCAATAGGTTAAACTAAAGGAGGCTACTAAGTAGAATTTGGAGGAGGAAGTGGTGGGTCATTCCCACCCTCACCGTTGGGGCTACCAATGTCTCTTGAGGTCTAAAATGCAACAACATATAGCTAATTAGTAATCTATAGCCAAGATCATGACTTAAAACAAAGACTAAAACACAAAATATATTAAACTTGTGGAGATTTTGGCTTCATTACTTTCAAGGGTAGATGGGGAAGGCCTTCCTCCAAATGATGGATAATTTGGTCCTCTATCATGTTGACCCAATCACTTGCGCTTTCATAAAGGCTTTATGGAAGACCAAGTAGATCGCTTGGACCTACTACAGGCATGTTGTTTAGAATAAAGTAACAATCCTACTAGAGATGGTGAAGCAATGTAAGAAGATGGGCCTCATCTTCAAAAAGGTTAAGGACTAGAAGGATCACAATGCTTGGGTCCTAAAGTGGGGCAAGACACAAAAGGCCCACAAGCATCAGTATAAGGTCGATCATGGGGCCTACCTAAAATGGATTAAGGAAGAGTCATTTGAATGACATAAGAGAGAGCTATTCATTTATGGGATCCAAGCAAAGAGTGCTTATCAACTATTTGAAAGTACTCTCAAGGTGGAATAATCACCTCCTCTTCAAATCACTACCATTGTATGTAAGATTGTAATAGCTATAATTACTCATGAGCCTCCTACTTGGACTCCTATAGATAGGTCCAACATTCTTTTTGGTGTTGATCTTAGGGATGTTGACTGGGTTAACATGATGGAGGACTAGATCCCCTGAGTTAGCCACTTGGGCTTCCATAAAGGCTTTATGGTCTTGGAGATCCCTAATGTATCCTCGTACCTTTGAACCTTTTCCCTTTAGGCCACAACTTCCTCCCATATGGATTTGTTGGACCTCTCTAGCTCCCATGAAGCTTTTGCACACAACATTGCTAAATTAGTGGCAGTGTCGTATAGCTTCATGGTACACTAGAAACATCATATGGAAGTCTAGGCAAGGATTCTACCTTCATGTCTCTACTGGAGTCCCACTCCACAAATGGTACTACACAAAGCATAAAATATAATTGTAAGACAACACTTAATATGGCCATAATGCAAAGAAATCCTACAACCAAAGCACATAAAACACAATCCTTACCTATCTTAGGTGCAACTTGATGTAATCGATCAATGATGTCTATAGCCATTCCATGCAAGAATTCCACTTTGTCTAGAGTCTCTACCCATGGTTTTGCACAAAACTTAGGGACATAAGCTTATGTTGGTGGCTTAGGACCTTTTGTAAGCATAACAATCATTGAAAGGTTAGGATGATGGCCAAATATAACCAATGAAATATAGCAAAAATAGTGAGGAGTAGGCATACTTGGCTCCTCCTCCTCTTCCTACTCTTGGATGATGATGGGAGAGGTACCTAGTACTACCTCACCAAAAAAAGCATCTAGATCATCTACACCAGTATCAACTAGTCCTTCAATCATAGGTTACTTTAGGAGTTCCTCTTTTGCATGCCTTTGTTTTGCCTTCGTAGTAGCTTAAGCTACTATAACCTTATGCTTATCTACAAGCATAGCACATAGAAAAATAGTCAACACATAAGACCATAAAGTAGCCACAAAATTTTAAAACATGAAATAGCCAAATTTAAAGAAAGCATACCTACAAATGCCTATTGTGATGGCTTAACCTTAAACTTCAGCTTATTTGGGGTGGGTTAATCTAATGTTGGGGATGCCTCCTCCATAGGCCTCTTGAGTTTCTCTCTAGTTGCCTCTTTGGCATCCATGTGTTATCATCTAGCATCCTAAATATTAGCAAGAAATGAGAGGGGCTCATCATCATTAGTACTATCAGGAGACTCGTACTACCTAACATCAGGATTCTTAGTGATGATGAATAGTGTTTCATCCATCCCCTCTAGTGGGTTCTGGGCCTACACTTTTAGATAAATGTGCTTTATCCAAGGCCTAGAAAGTTGGCTTGGGTCTTAGAAAACCCATCATCCATTCCTATACACCTCCAGAAACTCTACAAACCTCTTTAGATAACCTACAAAAAATGCATAGTGCATATGGATTATTGTAGAGGTGTCAACACAAAGTCTAAGGATCTCCTCTCGAAGCCTAATATACAAAGTAGTAGCCCAATCAAATTTGATGCCCTCCATTAAGACCTTCTTAAAGGTCCACCCCTATGCCATGCCAATTATCTTCTTTTGTGATAGCAGTTTGAGGAACATACAAGACCTAAACAAAGGATATGATTCCTTTGCATCAAGGCTCGTGAAGCTATTCATTGAAATTCTAGAGTGGCCCATGTTGGCATCAAGCCACTTTAGAACTTCCTCAAAATGGCCCAATTCCCTCACTATCCTAGTGGAAACCTTTGCCCCATCAACAAGGACACCAAAAAAGTCATGAAAGAGGCTAATACCTACGTTAATGTTCACCTTAACACCTTAGATGATGGTGCTAAAATGACCAACCTCCTCATCAAAGGAGTTAATAACATGCAACATCTCCATAGTAAAAATGGAAGAAATATGTGCCATAAATACATCAAGCTAACCTACACATTGGATGTTTGCTTGAATGTATCCAAGCACCTGTCACATCACCAAACTTCATGATGAGGGTATCCTCATGACGCAAACGTGAAAGTGATATAGTGATATCACTTGAGATGGAAGGTCCTGCAAAGAAATAACCAAAGGTTAGCATCCACATGAGTAAGTTTAGCAATAAAAAAAGTAATAAAACATTTAACACCATAAAACACTAGAAGCTATATGTTTACCTTTACTTTTTTTCTGTGGTTTGGAGGTTCTAGCTATAAGGGTTTGATCCATGGTATCAGCATCTACCCACCAGTTGTGCATTGTCCTATTGTCCTTGCACTTATTGTATACAAGGTTAAACCTAGTGGCATATTCATTAAAGTCCCCTCTTAACTATTAATACACAACAACTCTGATTTGGGGATTCTTGGTGAATTTTTCTAAAGTAATTTGAGCCAGTACTAAGATTTTGTCATTAAAGATCAAGCCTTGATCATTGACCTTGTACAGACAAGAAGTTAAATTAATGAATTTAGGTAAGGTAATCAAGCCAAAACCATAAAAACATTACAATAACCATGTTTACCCCTATAGATGATACAATGTGCTAGGTGGGTTTTAGAATAATGTGTAGGCTATATGTGCCACCATCAAGGTATTGTCAATATTATACTGACTATACTTTGGCATCATCTAGATCTCTAAATGGTAACATGAACTTATGGTATTTGTAGGTCCCCTTGTGGTCTTAGGAACTGGCTTGTTAGTAATATACCTGGTAATTAGCCTAGATGCCCAAAGCAACAAGGTCTCCACAACAACCCCAATTACATCCATGGACAAGTGTGACCACAACATCATACTAAATTTCCTAAGAAGGTAGGCAATGAAGGCCCTTGCTCCAATGTTGAAACCATAATGAGAGCTTCCCAGAGGCATGTCATGTGGTGGAGTATTGGTCTTGGGATGACTAATGTAGCACAAAATGCCAACTTGCTCCACTACGATGAGAATAGGCCTCAAGAAGACCTTGCATGAAACAAAACAAAAACATTATGATCAATGAGAATCTATTAGCAAATTTAGACAAAACATCTAGTTGGGGGTGAAATTAGCCTCTGTAAAAAGCTCTAAGGTGTTTATCAAATTGGATTAAGAAATTCCACAAAAATCATTATTACAACTTGTTAAAGCAAAAACCATACAACCTATTAGAGTTACTTAGCAAATTTAGATAAAAAATCTAGTTGGAGGTGAAATTAAACTATCTAAAAAGCTCTAAGGTGCTTATCTAAATTAGTCTAAGTGATTTCATAAGAAAACATTATTACAACCTTACATATCCTTACATCATGACCAATTGGAATTTCTTTACAAATTTAGAGAAAAATTCCTAAGTCAGAGGTGAAATTAGCCTTTGTAAAAAGCTCTTAGATGCTTATCTAAATTAGCTTAAGAAATTCCATAAAAGCATTATTACCATCTTTCATAGCCTTTATAGGCAAAATTATATCTTAATATAAATTATGCATAAATTTAGAAAAAGCATCTAAATTATGCATAAATTTGAAAAGAAACAAGTGCAAGTNTGCAAGTTTAGAAAAAGCATCTAAATTATGCATAAATTTGGAAAAAAGCAAGCATAAGTTTAGAAAAAGCATCTAATTTTTTGAAAGCATGCATAAATTTGGAAAAAAAAACATGTAAACTATGCATAAATTTAGAAAAAAGCATGATAAACTTAGAATAAGCTATGAACCCATAATAAAAACTTATTTAAAATAGAAAAATATTTTAATCTTCTTAAAAAGAAAAATTATGCATATCAACCACTTCTATTTTGGGTAATGGGTAATGTGCTACAACTGCAAATTTTGCCTTGATTCACATAGCCATAGCAAAAAAAATTCATAAAAAATTCATTTTAAGTCCAATTAGAGTAATTCAACCTTCATTGGAAAGTTGAAGCCCAAGCCTATGTAGCCATGACAAAAAAATAGCAAAACATTTTGTTGTTTTCTCAACCATAAATTCCTCACTTCAAAGCCAAATTAAATGAGACAAAAACCATCAAAAAGCTTAAACAAAGAGATACACATCCATTTCATGAAGAAAAAAATACACAGCTTGGCTTGCATTTTCATAGCAAAACTTTAAAAATCATAAAGCCCAAATTTCATATAGCCATTAAGATAGTTGAAATAGCCAAAACCATTAAAACTCATTTAAATTCACATCAAAATAATGGGGCAGTATTTTGTTAAATTTTAATTTTAACTAATCCTAAGGCCTAGATCCGAAAAAAATGGCCATACCCCAAGATTTTAAGAAAAAACCATAAAACAACAAACCTTGTTTTCAAAATCAAATTTGCAAAATCAAAAGCAATAAAAAAACTATAGGTCTACATGGGAGTAACCAAAATAGGAGATGGGCTTTCATCAAAATTCCATTTTAATCAAAATAGGAGATGGGAGTAGATTTGAAAAAACAACTTTAACATTTAAAAACCAAAAATCTAAAGAAATCACAAAAAATAAAGGCAAAAATAGGTAGAATTGCCTACCTTGAAGCAATGACAAATGGGGCCTAAATGGAGATAGACCTAGGAACCTTTGACAACTCCCTTGAATGCTCCTATATATCCTTTGGATTATGGGATTCTTACTCTTTCCTCCTCTCTATTTTAGTACTATGGTAGGCTCAACATTGAGAAACATGGAATTGGAAGAAGATAGAAGTTCTATGCTGGCTGTAGGAGCGATGGGAGGCTTCCACACTGAAGATTGGTTGTGGCTGCCACAAGAATCTTTGCCAAAGCTCTCCTCCAATGCACTGTTACTGAAGAATGAAAATTATGATCAAAATTTGCAAAACTTGACTTATAAAACCCATCTAAAACATAAATGAAACCCCAACTACTAATTTAGTGCACCATAACTATAAGTGCACTAAATAAAAAATGGATAAAGTCTAGTTCATGTTATGTTTTGGGTGTGAAAAAACTTCACTTTTGAAAATTTTGAATTCATGGATTATGGATCCCACCCTACACCTTCACTTTTGGCCAAAATTTACATCAACACTAATATTTTTTGCTAATTTTGACAGTCCAAAATTTATGGCAACCTTGATTTCATACATCCATGCTGGGAATGCCATGCCTAGTGTGGAAACATGCCCCTTCTTTTACAAATTCATTAGCTTTACAATATCTTTGTATTTTCAGTAACCCAGACTTATCTTTTTCAACCTTGGGTTCACAAATTTGAGCAAAACACGAGCAAGGCTAGGTACCATGGATTTCCATGTTGAGGTAATAGTGCTCAACATGGAAGAAGGGGGGTAACACTTGCTCTTGCCTCTCAACACTCAGCTAGCATAAGTTTGACCCCAAAGTGGGCCCCACATGCCTTACAACCCCTCTAAGTGTCTCTGGAAGCCTTGAAGCCTCACCAAACCTAGTTAAAACTAGTTAAGAGTGGTCAAAAACTAGGATTTGATGTGTTTCATGTTGTAGAAGGCTTCTTCTACATCAAGCCTCTCATGCTTAGTGTGGATAGATGTTGGGGGGGGGAGCCAAAAATGATCCAAATTGATGACCTGATGACCATTTCCTGATGCCTGGTGACACCTAGACCCTGTCGAAACCCTCTAGAGCTTTCAGAAGCTCCAAAAATGGGTTTTAAATGGTACAAATATGTCATCCCCCCTTCATCCATGCTAGGGCCACCATTCCCAACATGGAAGAAAGGGGGGATGCTACATGATGCTCTTAGAAGCCTCCAAATCATCAAATCTTGATACCCAACATTGACCATCGACACCAACAACCCTTGAGGTTGACATGCATGGTTGATCAGTTGTCAATTTGGCCTAGATCTAACTTTTTCCACTAAGGGGGGACCTCTTTCATGTTGAGCCTTCCACCCTTAGTGTGGAAAAAATTTTGGGTAGCTTGAAAACCCTCTCACAGCCTCCAAAACGACCAAATCTTGACCTTAGTCATTGATGGCCAAAGCCAACAACCTTGTGAGCACTCATGCATAGCTAGATCAAACAAAAATGACCAAAAACTCTTTCCCCCTAATTTTCCAAGCTAAGCATGGAAAATCTGACATGGAAAAAGGGGGGAAAGCCCAAAAATTCCTTATGACCCTTGAAACAATCAAATTTCAATGTCAGATGATAGCAGGCAACATTGACAACCTAGGAAGCCTGCATGCATGTCCAAAAATGATCATAGGAGATCAAAAAACTTTCCTCCCATTTTTCCATGTTGAGCATGGAAGTCCCAACATTGAAAAAGGGGTGGAAGTCCAAAAAATTCCTTATGACTAATGAAATAACTAATTTTTGACTTCAAATGTTAACAGTCAATACCAACAATCTCAGAAGCCTGCATGCATGCCTAAAAATGACCAAAAGTGACCAAAATGATTTTCTCCCATTTTCCATGTTGAGCATGGAAGCCTTAGCATGGNACCTTGAAATAACTAGATTTTAACATTAAGTAGCACCAATCAGCACTGGCGATCCTAGAAAATTGCATGCATGTCCAAAAATGATCAAAAATGACCAAAACGATTTCTTCCCATTTTTCCATGTTGAGCATGGAAGCCCTAAAGTGGAAAAAGGGCAAGGAGGCATTCAAAAAATGCTTTAACAACCTTGAAATAACTAATTTTTGACATCAAGTAGTAGTAGTCGATATTAGCGACCTTAGAAACCTACATGCATGACTAGAAGTGGCTAAAAATGATTGAAAAGCTTTCCCTTGATTTTTCCACACTTAGCATGGAAGCCCTAGCAACCTCCCAAAGATAGCCTAATGTCAAAATTTGGCTGTCTACCTAAAGACATCTTCCCAAATACATCTACTCCTAATGAAAGATGTTTACATGAAGATCTCTACTCATAAAAAAATGTCTATTAATTTTTCTTGCAATGCAAAAAAGATGTCTACTATTGATTTTTAAACATAGACAATATATGTTCTTTCTATGAAATATGTCTTCTTTTTTGTTCAAAGCCCTCATTTTTTGTCACTTTTAAAGTCAAAACCCTCATTCCTTTATTGTGTTCTTCCAAATTAGCCCCACAAAGATGACTAGGACTCCACCATCAATAATGATTTTGTCAAAGATATCCCATAAGATGATTGAGACATCTAGGGTAACATCAAAGAAGAAATCCAAGGGTAGTTTCAGCAATGCACCATTTACTTACATGCCCCAATTTGAAAACTCAAGCTTGCAACATAGGTTTGAGGCAACTCAAACCACAAGTATTATTACTAAGTGCCCTATTTCCTTTCCTACACATGGGCAAGCCACTTTAATGGATTATTTCAAGGTGTTGAACTAGGAAAACTTTATTGTAATGAATTTTCTAGTTTCTCAAGTTTTGATTCATGAATTTTATTACAATACTATTATTACAAATGCTATTGTTGCAGCATTCACTTCCATGGTTGGGGTTCTCCTCATCAAGGTCTCTCCCCAAGTTGCAAATGAAATCCTTGGGATCTCCAGTGCAAATGTCTTCCCAGTAACCATTAATACCATGCATGAAATTTATACAAATGGTATAATGCCCATAGGATATGATGAATTTTATGATGTTTTGTTTGGGAAAGATGTATCGTTTAATAGAGATCATGTTTAGAGGAGCATGATGACTCTGAATGTTTCACCTTGTCTTTTATCATATTGTATAACATATGGTAAAAGGGAAAAGTTATAGTAGTCTACTACCATCCCAAGCTTTTGTATTTTATTATCTTCTCATAGGACTACCATTAGATCTACGGCATACACTCTATCGGGACATGTTGAGTCTATTTACCAAGGAAAGAATCCTTGGGCATGCCTACCTCATCAACTTCTTGATACATCATAAGGTTGTGCCTATTCTAGAGATGTCTTTGCTCAAAGATAAGAGGAGCCTCAAATGTAGTTGAAGTAGGACTGAGCACCAAATTGCAAAAGAAGAACATGAAGGAATCATCATCAAGAATCTCTCCTCAGCTAAGTAGAACAAAATCCACTAGTGTCCAAGTCAGTTCTTCACTAAAGAAGCTTCTCCAAACTTTTGTACAAGCCATTAGGAAGCTTGATTAAAACCTCTCTTACTTGCATAAGAGTTTGGATGCAACTAGTATTCCTCCTCCTTCCAATGGGCAGGAGTTTGTGAAGGTTACTACCCCTTCTATTTTTGATAGTGATGAGGATGTTCTTCTCCCACTAAGGCATTCTATAGTAGCTAGCCCTTCATGTGCTCATGACTCGAGGATGAAGTTCTATTTAGAGTCTAAGGCAACACTAGCTCATGTCTAGGGAAAGCATCATGTTCCCATGTGGCAATCTAAGCATCACAATCCTACATGTCTCATACATTCAGTTGCTCCATCAACTAATGCTCCCCACTCATTTGAGAAATAGGCTATGGAGAGTATCTTTGGGACTATTTCCTAATGTATATTAGCTCAACAGCCTCTAATTTAGCCAAATCCTCCATCTTCATCTCGATATTGAGTGAAGCTTTATCCCTGAAGAGCTCCCGTTAAGAAGGTTGAGTCCTTTGATGAGGATGAGCAGTGATTAAGCTAACACAGCACCAGTAGTGATGATGATTAGGAGGAAACATATCATCCATCCCAAGTAGTGGTGGAATCTGAATCTAAGGATGCAACAAAGGTTAGTAATTAGGGACCTTGGATGATCATTTTCTCTCTCCTTTTTGTTGATGTCCAAAAAGGGGAAGAATTTTTTGATTCTCACATATGTGATTTTTGGACTTTGCACATATGTGGTTGATGTGATGTTGTATAGATATTTGCAAATTTATGTGGATATTTGGTTGTATGAACAGTTGCATAATAGTTATAGATTGATGATGTTTCCTTTGTTATCACTGTGTGCTATACTCTTGATATTTACTTTTACATCATTTCATTATTTTTCACATACCATCAAACTACCTTAAACCTCAACACTTTATCCTAGTCCCTAGATACCATAGGAATTTATATGTCTTAATATGTTTCTTTATTGATTTATCTCATCCATTTTCTTAAGTTTTGGACATCACCAAAAATGGGAAGATTGTTGACCTTTTAGTATGTCAAAACCTTAAGAAAAATGAAGAACCAGGTTGTTTGTGTGATTGTTGTATTTGTAGGAAAAGAACTTAGAGTTGAACAAGAGGAGATCTCAAGGACATGTACAAGAAATCATGTAGAGATTATCAAGCATGGACAAGGGACGAAGATTTCAAAGTGCAAAGGGAACTGAAGAAAGATGTCTCTAAGAAATAGCAAACATCTTGGCAAAAGAGAAGGAAAATCAGTGAAGACATCTCTAAAAAATAGTAGAGATATTTCTAATGAGAAATATGCCTTCACAAAGACATCTTTCTTGTGGAAAATACGTCTCCCGAATGAAGGTCTGATGTAGAAAGATGTCTCAATCTTGAAGAAGACATCTCCAGTGACTGTTAGATAGCCGTTGAACAAATTCTGAGGTGATTTTAAAAACATATTAGCTATAAGAAGACTTCATTCCATTGGAAAATGTGCAAGCATTATGTACTATCAAGTGTCACTATCAAGAAATCATTACAATCATCATTCTTCTATTATTGTTCCTCATTGTACAATCTTTTGTCTATCGTAATTGGTCAAAGTGAGATGTACCTTAAAGTACAAGGATTAGCAAATTAAGTTGCATTCTTTCCTTGTGATTGTTGTTCTCTTTTGTTTCCCTGTGGGGTTGATGTGCTTCTTGCAGGAAGGCATCTTACTTAAGCTTGTTGAGACCTTATGGGATTAAGTGTTGGTGTAGCACCACAACACTCTCAAGTGGAGCTCAAGTTGTAAAAGTTGTGGGATTTTGGAAATCACATTCTAAGCTTGTCAAGACCTTACAAGGTTGAGTTGTTTCATTATGTCAAATCACTTCAAAGCAAAGCTTAGAGCTTGTATAGGGTGTGGTACCCTTCAAACCATATTTTGAGAGCAATAAAGTCCAGAGGTGTGTTAGCAAACTACCCTCCAAGTGTGGACTACCCAAGTTGGAAAACCATGTTAAAATTTGATTTATGCTATGGCTAATAAATTTTTTTTTGGGGGGAACTTATTCCCCCCCACCCCCTCTAAGTTCAGTGATCCTCATCTAGTACATCTTCTTTACACTCAGATGCATTTGATACCTACTCATATGTGTCTTATCTAATAATTGCAAACATAAAATAATTATAACACATATAATCATTCCTCCATAATTTAGCCTGATGATCCACTTTAATTGGCCCCTTTGTAGTAACTTTTTGGTGCAATTATTAATACCAAGATTCCTACTATTGTTTCTCCCATAAACAATCATGAAAATCTAAATGTATGATCAAACTATTGATCTTGCTGGCTACTCTACTTAGTGCATCCACCACTCTCTTAGTCTTTCTAGGCCTATACTATATGGTAATTCCAAAGTTTGCAAGTAGCTCACCCCATCTCCACTATCATAGGTTCAACTATGGCTAGGTTATAAAATACTAAAGGCTCTTATTATCAAACCAAACAATCTACTTACCATAGAGACAATATTACCATCTCTTCACTGGAAAGACTATGACCCCTAAGTGCAATTCATAAAGTAGATAACAAGTCTCATGAGCCCTCAACTTATGAGAAGCATATGCCCCAACCTATCCACCTTACATCAAGACACATCCAAATCCATCTCTTGAGGCATCTATGCACATATCATATCAGCATTTATATATAACAAAAATCAATACTAGTGCAGTCACCAATCTACAATTCAAATTGTCAAAAGTGATTTAGCGAGCTAAACTTCAATAAAAACTAATCTTCTTTCTTTACAAATCTACTATAATACTCTACCAACCCCAAGAAACTATATATTTCTACAATTATCTATGAAACGAGCCAATCATGAACTATTGTTATCTTAGCTAGATCCACTACTATGCAAGCCTCGAAAACAACATGATCCAAAAGCTAAATCTTAGATTGCTAAAAAAATACTTAGATGATTGTGCATACAACTAATACTACCACAAGGTATATAACATTGTCTACAAATATTTTACATTTCTCTACTCATCTAGAGAATACACTAGGATGTTATCTATAAACATGATAGCTAGAGTCATTTTTATACCAAAATATGATCTTCAAAATTTATTAGATATGCTTCAAAGTTGGTTATGATATGACCCTTTTAGATAGATAAAAGTATGTATTAATAGGACCTTTTTAGATAGAGAAGACGTATTTGCTTAGTGGAAAGACCCTTGTAACATAGAGAAATTCACCATTTCATTGGAAAAAATAATAACTATGTGGTGGTTTCTTTTCTAATGAAAAAGGAAGAGATGGAGGTTGAAGGATTCAGGGGTTATTAGAATTAAAATTTCATGACTACATATGCCATTGAATGTATAGCCAACACTAACATTGGAATGGAACCCATAAGTGTTGATGAGTGTCAAGGTAGCCCTATGCCCAACCATATGAATCACCAAGCATTCATGCATGATCCGGTCAAATTTTGTGAACTTTATAATTTCCGATACACTAGTTTTCTAGGAAGTGAACCTTTCCCTAAGGTTATTTGTTGTCTTCCCAATTACACTTGTGAAGCATAATGGTATGGTTAAGAGTAATCAATGCATATTATTTTTATCATTTTATGTTTTATGTTTTTGGATGCTTGAAGAGAGAGAGATAGAGCAATTTAATGACTAATCTAAATTAACTAACTAACTAGTCTCTAACTAATCCTAACATAAGCATCCATTCTCACTTTCCGTAAACATCCTAAATCCATGTATCCATTGCTGGGTTACTAAGCACTACTTGACTAGGTGCGCCAAGCACTAATGCTATTGGGATTACCAAGAAAATACATGTTATGCTCGAAGCAGTCATACTTATGTATTTAATCTATGTAGCCTATCTTGCTTAATTAGCTTAATTATTGGAAAATATTGAATAACTAATTAAAAACATTAAATGCATAAATAAAATATTTAATCTATCCAAAATGCTACAAGGTTTATCTTAAAACTCATCTTTATTGTTGCACACATTGTCGTGCTCAAGTACAACAGTGCTCAAATAAAGATCCATACACTCAATGACTTCTGCTGTAGGTACTTGGGAACATATTCTAACTCTCAAATGGGAAAACTGCAGGAGCTCTACTACAACTATGATAAGACATGTCATAAATGTGGCTAATGAGCTCATATTTATAGGCAAAAACAAGCCTTGCATCGTTGAGGCCTAGTCGATGCATGAAATGATGCATCAACGAGGCCTCATCAATGAGGCCTAGTCGATAGGGCCAAGTCAACGAGGCCTAGTCAACACAGCCAACCATGACCCATCATACCCCCATGACTAAATGAAAACTCATCTTCAAGTTCTTTTATAGAATTAGAAAGGTATGGGATTATTGATTGACTCTTAACAAAATTAAAAAAAAAACTGACTTAACAAAAACTAAGTGCCTGAGTGTATGGATCAACCAATTGCAAAAATTGTGGTGTTCATGACATAAAATTGAACACCATTACATGACTCTACAAAACTTTTGACAAAACATACTCTAATGGCATGAAGATAGTGGTGAAGATCAAATAATCCTAGGAGGTGGTGGCTCCTAAGTTTTTGAGGAACCTTCACCAGCTTCAAGCACATGTAGTGGCTGAGGTGGCTATGGCTATCTTGCTACAAATAAAACTTCTGATGGTAGATAGAAAGCATCTAACAATGCTTTCATTTTCTCTTCCTTGCTCTAGGGATCATTCATAGTCCATGTAGCATCTCTAATGTAGGCTAGAATGGGGACAACCCATAGATAGGGCATCATGGGGAACATCTCCTTCACATTGATAAACTAGGTAGCAAATTGTTTATGCTCGATGTCAAATGATCTAACTGAATCTTTTAGCTTCTAGTAATCATTCATTCTCTTGGCCAAGGTCTTAACGATAGATCTTTGGTCTGTGAATCATGCACAAAGAACTTCGAGTTTAGTGTTTGCTATATCAAGCTTCTACTTGGTGTCTTTATGGTACTTAAACTTGGCCTCATATAGCAAGTACGAGCTTGCCACTTATTTTTCTAATTTCAACTACGATTGTCCAGTAGTCAACATTGCTAGGTTTGCATATCAAAGATTGGCCAACTTTACACATTCTGTCATTTCCTCTATCTATAACTCCTTTAGATGAATCTCCACTATGTTGTAGGCATCAATCCCATTAATGATGGGCTACCACACCTCTCTTCCATGTTGGAGTTGCTAGAGGGTCTTGTTGACTTTTGCCTTAGTCAATTGAATGTGTTTCTCATTGATCTTCTTCTACAAACCAACTTGGTCTCTATAGTAATTTTTTACTCTTTCAAACTTGAAAGCCTCATTTTTCCAAGCAACGATATTGATGGTAGACATTTGGCGTAAGGCTCGGACTTCCTCCATAGATTGATTTCGATTCTCTATGGCCAATCTCCTTAATTCAGTGTTCACCCTAACAACTTTCTCCTACTATTGATGAATAAATTCTTGCATTTGTTCTTTTTGGACATCAACATTATGTAGGTGATAATTTTCTATAGTCAGTGCTTCATTCTCCTGGTGCATCTAAACAAAGTCCTTCTGAATTGAATATGTTGTTGCTTCTACTACTGACTAGTTGAAGATGACCATCACCACTTCCTCCTTAGCCTTCTTGAATCATTCTTAAAGCTATTGGAAAGCTTCGTCTCTAGTTATTGTTGGGCTAAGGAGTGTAGGGTCAGCAATGCAAGCACATAATTCAGTAATCTCCAGGGCCAAGCATTGGTTTTGTGCTTGAGTCATTTCAAGTTGTCCCTCAAAAATGATGCACTTGCCCCTTACTTCTAGTAGCTTCAACTAGGTTGTAGTGATGTTATCCAGAATTGGTTGCCTGGCCCTTACTAATTAATCCAACAATTATTCATATTAGGCTACATTTAATCTCCTGTTGACTATGCCTATGGATGTCTACACATCTTGAAGTGTAGCTACATTAGGTACATATGTCATAGGTGGATTAAGTACTTCAACTACTCAATCACTGACTACTTCAACAGCCATCTCCTACCCTTGGTGCTACATCACCACTATAGTTTCCCCCTCGTCCTCCTTCAAATGCATCAAAAAGGAAGTAGCATTCCCAAATAATTTTGAGAACAGATGATGTGGTGATAAGAACACTATCACCTCTCAGGCACTAGGATTCAATCTTGTGAGCAACTACATTCACTGGGTAGAGAATATAGGCCCATCTCTCTCCATCTGACTGATTATTCGAGCCACCTCATTAAGGTGAATTATTGCTAGTCAATACATAGATGGATTGCCACTACTTGTTCATGCACATTGTTCTTAGTCACACAAGAGCTACTCTTAGATTTTGTGTAAGCACTCAATGGTTGCATGAGCCTTCGGCATTATTTTTTAAGTGGGTGGTGGAGGTGGTGGTTGCTACTCCTCTTCTTTGATTATGGCAAGTGTCTTGTCTTTCATCATGTTATACCATGAAGCCACAAGAGTATGACGAATTGTATCATTGGCATAGTAGATGATTCCTACCCTTTTGTAAAGTTTCCTGATGAGGCACGAAAAGGGTAGGGTTTTCCTTCCACATTCATTTTCCTTGAAACATTTCTCAATATCTAAGGAATTAGTTGTGGAAGGTTTACAAAAAAATATCTTGCTTAGGCCTCACCATTGGATTGATTTGATAGGTCACAATTTTGAAATAGATGCATTTTGTCAATGTGAGCGTGCTGAACTCATTGCAGTCAACCCCATAACACCACTAGGTCCACTCTTACTTGGCTTCAAGGTCAGCCTCCGTCAACAACTCTACCAATTTTGTTCCTAGGTTAAGCAACCCAAGCACCTATGTGATTGCTTTAGCCAACTAGGACACTTGGATGTCCTTGATCTTTATGATAGATCCTAGCCTTCTATTATTCTATAAGAGGCATGTCTTTCCCATGTACCACTCCCCACTGGAAGTGATAGTTTACCACATGGGAGAGGTTTGCATGTGTGTCTTAACCTCTACTAGGGCATGCTCCAAAAATGGTCCGAAATTTAATTCTTAGAGAACTAAGCATTGGATGTTGTGGGGCCTAATGGTGTCAAGGAAGGCTTATGTTAACATGAATTCAAGCCTTGATGTTG
Source organism: Gnetum montanum (assembly GCA_015680685.1). Classification (NCBI taxonomy): domain Eukaryota; kingdom Viridiplantae; phylum Streptophyta; class Gnetopsida; order Gnetales; family Gnetaceae; genus Gnetum; species Gnetum montanum. The sequence continues at coordinate 170,334 of MNCI01012907.1, forward strand.
GTCTTGGTACCTCACTACATTGTGATTATTCTAGGGTTGCTTCCACTTCTAGAATCTGTTGAATAGATTCCACTTTAGACTACTCTTGAAGAGGTCCCATTGCATGGATTGCCTCTAGTTCTTCTTGGGATTTTTCCTAGCCCCTTCCTAGTCTTGGTCATTTTTCCCTTAGTTGGGATGATCCTACTTCCTACGAATGCTTTCCCTTTGGTGCCATCTATGATCACAACACATCCACAGATTAGTAGATATAATGTAAAACTTTAAATTCTTGAATACCTTTCCCATTGGTTATACTTTAACTAAGGTTGAACCATGGGAGATTGAATGCTTTATAATTAATTAATGATTTATTTACTAATTATTTGTTGTACCTATTTCTGGAGCTTTTTGGAAGGGTTTAACTTCTTCTATCTTGATGTTTGATAGTTGGGTTCCTAGTTAAACCTTTGTGGAAGTTAGATAAATGACAAAAAAATTTCTATCAAAAATCGGACATTTGTGGCCCCCATGACTAAGAGCTTACCTCTGGTAGTTGCAGGATCAAAGAATAGAGTGATTTTAACAAATGATTAAAAAGTTATGGACTTGGGAAGGTTTTGGGCTCTGAAAAATGGCAAAAACTTCCCTTGTGTTATGAAAGAAATTATAAAAATGGCAAAGTATTCGATGGTATTTATAGTATTTTTCTCATGCATCCATGGGGCCCCATTGACAAGGTTGGCTATGTCAACTAGGCCTAGTCAACACAGCTATTGATCACCATTGACGTTATTTGATTTTTTCAAAACTTTGAAAATACAAGGAGTTTCTAAATGAAATTAGAGTTAAATGAAAGCCCAAAAAGCCACAACTGGAATGAAAATAGTAGAAGAGGGAATTTAAGCTCAGAAAACTAAGAAATTGGAGAAAATAATGTAGATAATGAATGTTATAAGATTGTATAGGATCATAAAGCAAGATGCATAATGAGGTACATGAAAGGTATGATTGTAACAATGTCAAGGGTAAGGGGCTTAACATTCCAACCAAAAGATATGCAAGTAGGTCCTCCCCATAGCAGGCACATGCCTAGTTTGCCCTTGCATAACTTCAATTGAGGAGCCCATGGACTCCATAGGGGACTAATGGTAAGGAAGGTTAAGAACCCACTCAGAAGAATCTACTTAAGAATTCAAGTACATCTAACCAAATCAAGGGATCAAAAACATGGTTACTGACAGTGAGGTGAATTATGAACAATAGTGATGGATGATGAAGAAGGTGAAATGGATTCCCATGTTGAGGTCATAAGAAGCCACTTGTGAATTGCATGTTTAAAATGACCAAAGAAGATCAATCCTTAGTCCAGACCAAAACCAACCACTGCCAATGACTTCACATTGTCATTCTAAGATTTATCCATCCCCTCAAGACATAAGGGTATTCCCACAAAACAACCACCATTCCTAAAAAAGAGAAAAGAGAGATAGGAAGTGAGAGAGGGCCTCAGTTAGAGGGGATCTTCAGGCATGGGTAACATGTCTTTCTAGTTCCATGACCAGTGCTTGTAGCTTGTTTATTTGTCTAAGGAGTGTACTTTGAATTCCCATCATGCTATTTTTTTTTCTTTTCATTTCTTTTCTTTTTGAATTTTTGGATGGGAACCACACCATGCAAAAACTTTATTTGACTTATTGAAGTGGTTGAAATGGAACAGTAAGAAGTTCATGAAAAACACCCAAGCACTCAAGTAAGTAGAAGAGTACAAAGAGTATTGAGTCCCCTTGAAGTTATACCTTGTTCAAACCTTTGAATCTTTCCCAATTTCAAAAACTACCAAGGTCATCAATTGGTTAAAATTTTACTTAATGGAAGGGAGCTTAAACTTTGAAAACAAGGAAAACCATAGATTTAGTGAAATGGGTGGACATCATGAACTCACTACCTATAACCATGAAAAAGAAACTAGGACTTAGTCATCAGTACAAAAATTCAAAAAACAGAAACTAGACATCATCAAACAAACATTAAACACAAACCACCATTAGTAGCAACCATGGCAATCTGTTTCCTATTGGCAATAAAGCATGTTTTATTAGCAAAGATTGAAAATCACACTCTAACAAAGTAGAATATACAAAAAAGTGTGAAGTATTTAAGAGGGATTCACACATACTAACAATGGTGTAAACCAAATAAAGGTGTAAAAATAGGAAAAATTTGAAAATCAAAAAGGTGTAAAAATTAAATAATTTGCAAAATCAAAAATGTGAAAAACAAATACTAAAAAAACTGAGGAGCTATATAGATAATTAGCATAGATGGCCATCTCTCCCATGACTGAGTTGGAAGGAGGAGATCCAAAAAATTGAACATGGTTATCCATCTATTGAGGTATTTGTTGCACTAGCTTGCTTGGGCTCATGGAAAAGCTTTATTTGTTGGATGCTAACCAACTACCTTTTATTAGGGCTCTCAAGTTTGTATATGATCATGGCCCCAGAAGGAAAGGTTTCAACAACTATGTAAGGTTCCTCCCACAATGTTTGGAACTTTATCTTTTGAGGTACATGTGTGGGGTTCTAGTAGAGAACCTTATTGCCCAGTTGGAATTTTACTTTCCTTATCCTTAGTTCATGTCATTCCTTATTGAATGTCTTGTGCACTTCATTCAAAGATAGGGCCACTAGTTGGTTTTTATCTAGCACATTGAGGTTGATTAGTCTTTCTTTTTATGCTAGACTTAGGTCAAGATTCAAGTCACAGGTTGTTAAGAGTGTAGGGAGCTTGGATTGAAATGGGAGCATTGGAAGTTTTCCATACACTAAGTCATAGGGAGAGTAGCCAATAGGGAGTTTCCATGTTCAGTGGTACACCCATAGGGCATCATTGAGTTTTTTGCTCCAATCTCTCCTATATTTGCTTATGGTCCTTGTTAGGATCTTTGTGATCTCTCAATTTGTTACCTTTGTTTGACCATTGGCTTGGGGATGATAGGGTGTTGTTAATTTATGTTCAACCTCTAAGCATTACATTAGCTTTTCAAAAGTGGCATTTATAAAATAAGTTCCATTGTAAAAAATTAATGAACATGGCACCCTCAACCTATTTACAACATGTTTTTATATAAATTAGGTAGCAGTGGATGATGTACAATCAACAACAGTTACTACCTCTACCCATTTGGTGCAGTAGTTGACTATTATTATGATATATGCCTTTCTAGTGGACATGGGTGTGATGGAACCCCTGAAGTCTATGCCCCAAGTATCAAATGGCTCTAATGAGTGAATCCACTACTGAGGACCCTCCATTCATGTAGTCATCCCACCATCTTGTTTGTAGTGTTCACAAGATTAGACAAACTAGTGATCATCCCTAAAGATTGTAGGCCAATAGTATCTTGCCATTAGGATTTTTATGGTCATGCATCTCCTTGCATAATGGCCTTTGCAAGGCCCTTCATGAGCATCCTAGAGAACACATAATTAACCTTAATTAGGGACATACCAATAATTCAAGCCATCAACACACACCTTGTAGAGGTCTTCATTGATTTCCATGAAGTATTTGTCCTAATGAAGAAATTTTTACTTCTTTCTAAAGTCAAGATCTTGTGGCATGTCTTGAGTGAGAAGGTAAGTAAGGGTGCCATCATAACATTTTGTTTCTATGGGCACTTGATCATTTATTACTCTTGTAAAAAGAAGCTTGTCTAGAAATTGATCAGAGAGTGGACTCTCCTCCTCTTTGTTATGATGGTCAGTGACCACATTCTCAGTCCCTTTTCAATCTACCATTGTGAGATCAAATTCCTACAAGATCACGAGCCACCATATGATATGAGGATGCACCATTGGCTTGTTCATCAAGAAGTGGATGGCACTATGATCTATGTGTATGAATACTTTATAGTTAAGCACATAGTGCCTAAACTTGTCGAGAGCATACATCACTGCCATTAGTTCTTTTTCAATTGTGTTGTAATTCAACTGTGCATTCACAATGCTTCGACTTGTGTAGTGGATGTAATATGGACCCTTTTTATCATCCAACTGCATAAGCATAACTCCCAAAGCATAATTACATGCATCTGTCATTATGTGAAATGGCTTAGACTAGTCTAGTGCCCATAGAATTCGAGTTTCTATAAGTTTTTCCTTCAAGTATTGAAATGCATGTTCATATTTCTTAGTCTAGATGAACGAAGCATCTCTCTTCATTAGCTCAACCAATAGCTTGATGATCTTAGAGAAATTCTCTATGAATTGTTGGTAGTAGCTAGTATGTCCAAGGAATGATTTGACATCTTTGACTATCTTTGGTTGATGTGTAATTCCTTGGATGATCCTTACCTTTTCTAGGTCTACCTCAATACCTTCTTGTAAAATTTGATGCCCCAACACAATGTCTTCTTAGACCATGAGATGACTCTTTTGCTAATTGAGTTGTAAATCTATTTCAACCCATCTCTTTAGTACTTACTTAAGGTAGTCCAAAGCTTGCTCAAACGTAGCTCCATAGGTAGAGAAGTCAACCATGAAGACTTCCACACCACTACCAATCTTCTATTGGAAAATACTAAGGACCAGGTGTTGAAATATTGTAGGGGCATTACATAGACCAAATGACATCTTACAATATGTAAAAGTTCCCCAAGGACTCTTGAATGTTGTCTTGGCCTAATCTTCTGGCACAATTTGGATTTGGTTATAACCACTATAACCATCTATGGAGCTATAATAGTAATTCCTAGATATGGTTTCCCACTTGATCTATAAATGGCAATGGAAAGTGATCTTTAAATGACATCATGTTCAATAGCTTGAAGTCAATGTAGACCCACCACTTGCCACCTTTCTTTGGCAAAATTATGAATGGGCTAACCCACTCACTATTCATAATGGGATAGATGAACCCTACCTTGAGGAGTTTCTCTATTTCCTCCTTGATGATTTACTTCAATTTTGGATTCAGCTACCTCTGCGACTACCTTCTTGGCTTCATGGCTGGGTTAGTGTAAATGTAATGTTGGCATATCCTTGGATTGATTCTTGTTAGCTCAGGATATGACCAAGCAAAGGTTTTTGGCCATTTGTTAACCACCTTTAATAGCTTTTCTTTTTGTTCAGGAGAAGTTTGGCATTGATTATGACCACTTTACCATTGATTATGACAAGTTTGGCATATTCCATGCCAGCTAGTAGATTTTTCAATTCTAGTGGCTCTTGCTTGAAGTTATTAGGGATTTCCAACTCTCCCCAATAGGTGTCATCATCTTCATCATCAAAGAGTTGGTGATGAACTTACTCAAGTTCATCCATGCTTTCAACATAAGCACATGTTAGGCTCTCAATTGGTTCCATACATAATGTGCTACTGTATGAGTTGGTTATCAACCATTGTGTGCCATCTTATTTTATGGTTGCTACATATAGAAATTGTTGAATATCTATTTCTTATGCATAGTAATTGCATGCTTTGATGTATGTACTTTTGATGGACCAAATCTTTTGCACACAATTGCACCTGTTATCACTATACACAATTCATGGAATACGCTTCTTCTCTAACTTTTCAAATTCATTTTCCTTGGAGATTTCCAAGGAGAGGTCCCTTATGCCCATACATGCATCAACCATGCTTAACCAAGCCCTTCCCATAATAATGGGAAAGTTACCTTTGTAGTTTTCAAGCTTGATCACTAGAAAATTAGTAGGATAGGACCACCCACTTACTATGGTCACAATGTCCTCCACGAATCCCAAAGTAATAATGATTTATTGATCTACCAATTCTAGATAAATACTACTCTTCTTGAGAGGTGGTAGGTTTTAGGACTTGTACATGTCATGGGAGATGAGACTGACACTAGAACCAGAATCAAGAAGAGCCTTGCATGACTCATGTCTAGTGATCTACAAGTAAATGAGAGGACTTCTTGGGTTAGATCTTTTTGTGGAAATATTGTCAACCTTGATCCAATCAAAAATAGCATGAGTTAACATCATAGTATAGATCTGATATGGCATTTGGTTTGAAGGGCACTCAAAAGTATTTGATGTAGAGGATGAGGGTACTAGAGATGTAAGGTAATCAACCATACTAGGTTGTGAAGGTTGGAGAGGACTGTTGGGTTGGAAAAAGGGTCTTTTTCTAGATCAATTATCTAAACCACTCAATTGGAAAGTTGGTTGTGAATGTACAGCCCTCATAGCATTTCATTGTTGCGATTGTGAAGAAATCTCACCTTGCATGGATGGAGCAAGAGGTAACTAGGTTTATGGTAGAGGGGTGTGTGTAGATAGATATGGAGGATGGTATGGATATGGGTTTTCTCCTTGAGTAGATGGTGAATGTGTTTGGTGGTACTTTAGAGGGTAATAGTAATGCTGAAATGAGGCATGACCTGCAAAACTTCTTGGAGAAATGGATTTCTGAATGTAGTACCCATATGGATCTGGTTGCCTATAAGGATACTACTACTATGCTGGTGGAATTCCCCATGATTGTAGTTAATGCCATTGTTGGTATTACTCATATGATTGTGGTCGAGCTCCACTTGGGTAGTAAGCTTGTTGTTGCTGGTGGAACTACCTTGGATTGCCTTGAGGATTAGGAAATCATCTAGGTGCTTGCCTACATGCTAGTCGAGGATTCAATGCATACACCCCAGACTCTTGTAAGTGTGACACCACTAGGCAACACCCCCTTGGATGTTCGTATTAACAAATGTCACAACTAGCATCATCTTTAGACTCTATCTCCACAACTTCCTCCATAATAGTAGCTTTGTCCTTACCTCTTTGGTAGGCATGTTTACCTTCTTTTTACCTCCTATGGTTACGATCACTATTTTGCTCTTTGGATTCTTCAACAATCTTCATAGCAGTTTGGAATTATTTATCCAAAGAGTCTCATAATTTATCAACCTTGGTCAAAATATCAAAAATAGATTTTTGGATGGGCAAGGTTTTCTTATTCACCACTTCGTTAAGTGGTGACTCCTCCTTATCACAAAATTGGACATCTCTTTTCTAGATGGAAGGGTTCCTATTATTCTCTTCCACACTTTCCATTTTTCAAAACTCACCTTCTTCTTTTGCTACTTACTCAATCAGCCTTTAGATCTGATGAGCTCTTAATTCAAACAATCTTCCTTGGGCATACAATACAGGAGTTCTTTTGGTTTTAGCTTTAAGCCTATCTATGATGTGGCAAAGTTGCTTCCTCTAAGAATATCCATGGCCAAGGCATCAGTGTAAGAGAGAATAATAGCTACACATGGTAGCATCTAAGGATTCATGTGTTCCTTGTTTCTAACCTTGGATTTTCCATCTTAGGTTGGATACTTTGGAGTATGTCTGATATTTATTATTAAATAGTTCTAACATGGTACTCCATTAGTGAATGGATTCCAGTTCCAAGGATAGATACTAGCTTTCAGATTCTTTGATGAGTGTCCTAGGGAAGAGCTTGAGTTTTTGCAAGTCATTTTCAATGTTCTATAAGGTACAGGCATTATGGAAAGCTTGTAAATGATTCTATAGATTAGAATTGTGTCCCCCTTTAAATCATGGGATATTATTCATGTCCAAGTGCTTGATTTGACTATCTTTCATATGCCTGGTTGGAATTCTAACTACCTCTACAATGTTAAGCATACTTCTAGTTGCCAATAGAGCTTCCTCATCATGACCTTGACAATCATTGTTGTTTTGTTGATCAACTTTCTCATGATTGTTTTGATGGTAGCTTCTATGAGAGCCAATAGATAAAGAGGAATGTTTGGAATCAAATGAAGAGGATGGAGAGGAAGGTGGACTGCCACTGCCACCGCGATGTCTGCCATCACTTTTCACTCATTATGACCTCCATCCTTAAATCCGTTGTCATTGTAATGTTTACCCAAGTCCCTACATTGACTATCACTTTTTCCTAAACCTGGTCTATGAATAGTAGATCGTAGGTTCAGGGACACACCCGCGTTACTAATAACAAAGGGTGGAGAATCTTCATGTTGAGAACCTTCAAAGGAAGGATCCTCATTGTCATCTTGATCTAGTAGGAACAAGGGATTAGTGAAATTTTTTCCCTTCATAGCCTCATGGTGCTTCTCCTGATGTTGATCTCAATGAGATAGTAGTCCCAAGTGTCATAACCATTTACAATGTATTCATTGTGAAGATCTAGAATGCCCAACTTCTTAAGAGTTTCAAATATCATCCTAGGTATAGATTGATCTAGCATGCCCAACTTCTTAAGATTCAAATAGCTATTCATCCTAATATAGGATGAAGGTGAAGTCCAATACATACTCATTTGGATGAGTATATATCACTTTGCACTCCTATGGGACTAGTAGTTTAACATCCTCACGCCTATGAGGAGAAGACATTTTTCAACAAATAAAATAATTAGTGTGCTTTTGTAATTGAATGTCGTTTGAGAGTGATGTTGACCTTGGGCCCGTCCAATGATATTAATAGTGTTCACTAATCCTAGATAGTGCATGTTTCAACAAATAAAGTTCGTAGCAATGGTGTCAATGATGAATGGCAAGGTATCCCTATGCCTAACCATACGAATCACAAAGCGTTCACGCACAATCCAGTCAAATTCCATGGACTTTACAATTTCTGGTACACTAATCTTCTAGAAAGTGAACCTTGCCCTAAGGTCATTCATTGTCTTCTCAATTACACTTGTGAAGCATAATGGTATGGTTATGAGTAATCAAGGAATATTATTTTTATCATTTTATGTTTTATGTTTTTGGGTGCTTAAAGAGAGAGAGATAGAGTAATTTAATGACTAATCTAAATTAACCAACTAACTAGTCTCTAACTAATCCTAACATAAGCATCTATTACTAGTTTTTGTACACATCCTAAACCCACATATCCACTGCTAGGTTACCAAGCATAATGCTACTAGGTGCACCAAGCACTAATGCTACTAGGATTACCAAGTGAATACATGTTATGCTCAAAGAAGTCATACTTATGTATTTAATCTATCTAGACTATCTTGCTTAATTAGCTTAATAAAATATTGAATGCATAAATAAAATATTTAATCTATCCAAAATGCTACAAGGTTTATTAGAAAGCTCATCTTTATTGCTGCACACACTGTTGTGCTCAAGTACAACAATGGTCAAATAAAGATATGTACACTCAATGACTCTTGCTACAGGCACTCAAGAAAATATTCTAACTCTCAAATGGGAAAACTATAAGAGCTCTAAAACTACTATGACAATACATGCCATAAATGTAGTTGATGAGCTTGTATTTATAGGGAAAAGTAGATCCTACGTCGATGGGGCCTAATTGATGCATGAAATGATGCATCGATGGGGCTGCATCGACAGGGCCTAGTCAATGCCACCAACCATGACCCATCAAGTGTAAATCAGAGTACTTGATAATGGATGTTCATAATATTAGTTTCAATCTTTTGGTCGTAACAAATTATTTTCTTTTTCATGTTACTTAACGTTTCTTCACACATACACACTCTTTCTTTGACTTGACACTAGCTAGACTTTTAACTTAATGAAGATTCATGATCCTAACACAGACTAACACAACTTAATATAACTAAGTTTACATATTCATAAGAATACAAGTCTTATGCATTGTACATTGTAAACTGATATACCTTTTACTAATTGACTCATTTATTTACAAATGAACTTGACTAACTTACGAATTAACTTTACTAATATGCCAATTAGTTTTAGGGCCTTATTTTCACTTACAACTTTTATGAAATGAAGACTTAACTAATTTGGATTATTATGAATGAGACGATGTATGAATTACTCTCTAGCACTCCTTCTTAATTCATACTTTGTCTTCATAATACAATATGTATATTTTCTAAGTAGTATAAAGTGTATGAGTTAAGACAATAGTATTTGGAGGGTGCCTATGCCAATATTCTTATATTACTCTTTTATAACTTCATACTCTTCTCTTCCTCACTTCATACTATGATGAAGTGGTATTACAAAGAGATAATCATGAAATCCTTTAAATTGCTACTTGGCTACAGCTTTCGTAAAACCATCTTCCTTATGTATTTTAGTTAAAATATATTGAATATCCATGAACTTTTCCTTATATTTTTTTCTAACAAAGTAAACACTAATCTCAATGTGTTTACTTTTATCATGGTACACTAGATTTTATGCTACTTTGATTACTGCTTAGACATCACATTGGATCGTAACTAGTTTGGATACACCAACACCAATTTTTGTCAATAGTTGTTCAATTCATATTATAGCTTGGATTCTCATACTACTTGATATTCTACCTCCATTAAGGATAACCACACTATTCTCTATTTACTACTTTTCCAACTTATAAAGTTATGATAAACTTGAATCACGAATCTTATTCTTAAACTTTTTTCCATAGTATCACCTCCCCTATTAGCATTTGCATATACTTCCATAATTTTTGTTGAGGTTCTTACCAATATGATTCCATAAGAGGATGTATTCTTAAGATTAGGAATGTTTCCTCCATGTGTTAGTAATTTGGGTTCTACATTACCATTACTAATAGATTAACTACATACTGAATGTCAAGTCTTGTATTCATGAGATACATAAGTGCACCAATAATCTAATAATATTGTATTGAATCTATTGATTCTTTGTTAATATTTATCTTAAAGCTAAGTTTCATAGAAATATGGACTTCTTTCTAGTTTAGCATATTGTATTTTATCAATTGATCTGCCATATATTGACTTGAGAAAAAGTAATGTCACTTTTTTTGTTCATTTTAATACCTAGGTAATAATGTGCCAAGCCTAGATTGAAAATATCAAAATGTAATGATAGTTTATGCTTGAATTGCTCCACAATCTTATGTTTCATTGCAGCCACTATGAAATCATCCACATAAAAAGCTAGTACCATTTATAAGCCTTTGTTATCTTGTAAGAAATATATATTATTGTTTTTCTTTTGGAACTTAATGAATCTATAATTAATTAAAAATTCATCAATATTTTGATATCATACTCTAGGGGCTTATTTCAAGCCATAATTATCTTCCATAGTTTACATACCAACTTCTTATCTTTTACAAATCCTTTTAGTTGCTCCATATTTATTTATTCTTATAATTGTCTATATAGGAAGGCTAACTTAACATCAATTTGATGAATTTTCCAATTCATCTTTGCAAATATAGATATGATTATTTGTAACATGACCGTATGAGTAGCGGATGCAAATATCTCTTAATAATTTATCCCTTTTAGTTCAAACCTTTGATCGCTAGACTACCTTTATACTTGTCTAATGTTCCAACTTCTTTAAGTTTGGTCAAAATACCCACTAATTCTTAATAGACTAATGATCCTCGAGACATGGGTCTAACTTACAAACTTCTCTTTTCTTAATCATGGTTATTTCATTCTCCATTGTGTTTTTTACAATGATTAATAGTGAACACTTTTTCTATAGTCTTTGGAATCTATTTACTTGGCATCATAACTGATGAGCAGCAAGGTATCCCTATGCTCAACCATATGAATATGAGTGTGTACACATGATCTGGTCGAACTCCGTAGATAGACTAGTTGGGGCACCTAGATAGTTACATGTTGATCGTAGTTCGCTGTCTTCCCACCTGGACTAGTATTTGCTTTATCATGTATGGTTTAGCCCAAAGTGAGGTGTATGATGTGGTTTCTAATACTATGCTACTCCTAGAGACAGTTGAAAATAATCTTGATTAAACTAATAAGCAATAGGAAACAAAGTCTAAACTAGGCTAAGTGCAATGGGCATCCATCCTTAATCATTCATATGCATCTTGGACTTCATGTGCTACTTCTAGGATTACCAAGCGCACATTAATCAAAGCACTACTAGAGACGCTACTGGGTTACCAAGTAGTTACACTTAAATGTTCATGATTAAGACGTACTCATTTCACATTTGATAACAGAAATGGTAAATGACAATAAGAGAAATATTAACTAAGAAAACAATAAATAATAATCAACAATTAAACAATTAAAGCTAAGTGAATGCTGTAATGATGGAGTAATCTTGATCTTTATTTCCGGTTGTATGCGTATCCAAGTACATCACACTCAAACAAAGGTTTTGTATAATTACAATCATTACACTATGGGCATGCACTGGGGAAGGAGTTGGAAACTAACTAAAAACTAACAAAAAGACTCTACCCCAAGACTTATTAATTGACTCCCCTTCCTATGCACCTAAATGCTATATTTATAGGCCTACATAGGAATCATGATATCGTGTATTCAATATCGTTATCTAGGCTACGATATCGTGTACCGATATCATAGATCAGATATTAGGACCTGGCAAACTACGATTCATCATACTCCCATGATTGAATAACAACTTGTCCTCGAGTCAAATAATCAAAATGAGAACGAGTTCCTTTGATTACACAGTGGATAGGTATGGGATTATTAACTAACTAGGAATTACTTCATGCTGCAGTGTGGATTTAAATAGAACAAAATTGGGACATAGACACAGAATTACAAAAGACAAAATTATTGGAACTCATGTGGTTCTTGATGGTGGTGGCTCCTCCATGGGCCTCTTCCCCTTATCTTGTGCTCCAGGCTTTGGAAATGGATGTCTCTAGAGGAGTACCTAAAGCTTTTCTTCTTCAATCTAGGGATCCTATGCTATCCATGCTAATGCTCTAATATTTGATGGAGTCAGCACCTCCCATGGGCAAGATAGTTGCAAGAACATTTTATTGGCCTTGACGTACTAAGTTGCAAACAACCGTTGATCCTCTTCATAAGCTCTAGCTTTATCCTTGCATTCTTGATAATCTGTGAGCCATCTAGCCAAATCTACTGTGACATATTTTTACCCTTGGTAGCTGGTCTTGACCATCTCTAATTCAGAATTTGCTACCTCTGATCTTTGTAATGTCTTCTTATGTTCAACAAATTCTGCTTCATACTTAGCATAGGTGGTTGCTACCTATTTCTCTAATTTTGTCCTTAGGTGTCCTACTATCAACATGATCAAGTTGGCATATCACAGGTTTTCCAACTTCATGTACTTAGTGAGATCTTGTATCTGTAGGTCCCGTCTCTTTAGTTCTACTTCGTGGAAGAAAGCATAAGTATCCAATATGGCCCACCAGTCAGCATTTTGGGCACTAAGAGTGTTGATGTGGGCTTTGGCCATATGGATTTCTTTCTCAATAATCTACTTGTACATCCCCACCTGATCTCTAAAATGCTCTTTTAGTTTCTCATGTCACTTAGCCTCATTTTACCATGCACTTATTTCAATGGTCGTCTTCTAACAAATTACACATACCTCCTCCATTAAGAGGGTTCTGTTTTCTCTAGCTAAGTAGTTTATGTCCTAGTTGACTCTTATTAATTATTCTTACATTTTCTAAAAATTCTCCTCAAGAACATTATTCTATTTTTCTATTGTGATAGACCAGAGATTTTTTGCGACAAGCTATTTATTTTCTTCTTATAAGGCCTTGAGCGCTTTGGCATGTGCATACATTTGAGCTTGTGCCTTTGAAGCATCCTAATCAGCTGTGGATTTTTCCCCCACCACTCTTTTATTCTCTTCTAGTAATTTATTCAACTACTCCATCTGAAAGAACTCTAGCTAGTCTATAGGAATGAATTGGGATAGATCCCACTACGCAGCTTACAGGGTGACGAACTTCTCTTGGAGTCTTTTCAACTCCTCCTCTATATGTTCAACCCTAACCTCTACCATGACCAACTTTCCTTTTGTAGATATGAGGTCTGATTATGTTGCTATGACATCTTGAGGGATGTCGAACAAGGACATCATCACTTGTCCTATCTACAACAATCAATCCAAAACATCCTCATGATTTGCAGGATTCATTAAGGGACCAACTAAGGTTTGAGCATTGCGTGCTCCTATAAAATCTTCCAGTGGCACAATAGGGATATTAAAAAATTCTTTAATGTGGTCTACAACCACTTCTGTCACTCCTGCTACATCCTGGTGTTGCATAACCACTACTATGATTCCTTCACCAGTTTCTAATTACACTTGAAAAGATGCAGCGTTTCCAGAGATCTGTTGTGACCAATGTGATTCCCCTGCTCTTGTTTGAATGGAAACCTCACCCTATGCACGATTAATTGAGACTATGGGTTATACGAAATCATCAATGATCTTGAAGAGATTTTTCTTATCATGACTTCCCCAACTAACCAATTCAGCAATGGCTCATCAATGATCGAGAGTCCTACAACGATAGTGGCAATTGGTCTTGTTGGCCTATGGGCTACAAGCTGGGCCCCACTTCCTATTTTTGATTAGGCCTTATGTTCTAAAGTTGGCTAGGCCCTGCATTTTGAGGTGCAATGGGCCCAACCATCTACTTTTGCTCAAGCTCCAGTGTCTCACTAGCATCTTTCCTTAGTGTCGGTGGCTTCAACAATTTAGCAAATGACAAATTTTGAGCCTTTCTAGGGATATCATTAGTGTACCCCAAAATTCCAACACATCGGCATAGCTTCCTAATTAGGTAGGGAAAAGGCAATGCAAACTTCTCTATCTTACGTTCTTCAAATCGCCTTAAAATTTTTGTGAGATAAAGATGGGGTAGGTTGGCATCAACCTTGTCCATTAAGATGGCACTTCCTCTAGCCACATAGGTGGAAATCTTTTTCAATCCTTTTGTTAGGAAAATGTAATATGTGCCAATTTAAAAATAGATCCTCTCTTGAAGTGTGAGCTCTCCATATGTTTTATCCTCCTTGTCATATGCCCTTGTTAACCATACTTTTTGCGCATCAACATCAGAATGAGTGGACAGGTGAGCAACCTTGGGCCCTGTATTCGAAAGGTTCAAAACTTCCGAAATGGCCTTGGTAGAGAAATCAACTGAAATACGACCAATATCAATGGTGGTGCCTTCTTCCTTGTTATGCCAAAATTGGTTCATCTCTCCTAAGTACCAATCACCACTCCCAAAGAGAATAGGCCATAGTCAATACCCTTTAAGTTGATCTTTGACTACCTCAGGGGAAAATTTGGTAAAAGGTCCAAAACTAAGTTCCACGATCACTACTATTGATGTGGACCTTTCCTGAATTACCTAAACACATTCTAGAGATAACATGAGATGTTGTCCCTATTCAGGTGCCCCACCCTCTCCACCTTTAGCATGCCCAAATTGTGTGATGACAGGAGATTCTTGATGAATGCTAAATGATTGTGCCTCCTATTTTGCATGTTCTTCGGGAGGCACTTAGCCTCTACCTCTCCTTGGTTGTTTGGATGCACCCTGAGAGGGTCCTCCTATTGTACTCATTTAGGGGCCATCTGCAATCACACAGGACCAATTGTTAGTAAGGTCACTTACAAAATTTTATTTAGACCTTACTCATTGCCTTTAACACATTCAATTCTTGCCTAGTGTGATTTCAAAGTTAGAAATTTTCATGAAAATTCCCCTAAAAGTTTTGATATCGGGCCCAATTTAATTAGGTGACTTTAAAAAATAATTTTCATGGTTTGGGTGAAGAAATAAAATTAATTTGACATATGTTTTTAGCATTTCTTAAGGTCACTTACCCTTTATGATATCCTTCAAGCAACGATCAATTTCGAAAATACTACGTGCAACTTGGAGCACGCCCTTTCCCCATGACTAAGTTAAACACTCTAGGTTTAAGCAAGTTTGATCAAAACAAGAATCAAAGTGTTAATGAGCAAGATATTGATATTTGAATGATAGGTTCTCAGAGTGTGAGAATTTGTGGAAGAAAATTACAACAACTCCCCTCGCATAAACAGTGGAAAATGACGTTGACATGTGTAGGGGGGTCCATAAATATATATTTTATAGACACGATATCGCATATTTGCTAGCGTTGACCCAATATCACGTCAAACCCAATATCAGGTACATGATATTGCATCCCTTTTGAAATAGGGTACTTGGCAAAATTGATAATTTTTTTGAATTTCCAAGGCCAAAAATGAAGGATTTAAGGTAAATTTAAAAGATCTATGGTAACACTAAGTAGACCTAAAGGCACCAAAAGTGTAATGAAGTGGAACTTTATAATGAAGTTCGTGAATGGAGTGAGAAAAAAGAACATGTAGTGGTACACAGGAATAGGTGAATTAAAATGATGATAAAGGAAAGGATAACATTAACAATGCAATACTCAGAGGGTATAAGATGATTTGGTGATGTGCAATGAGTGCAAATTACAAAAGCTACGTAAGTAGATCCTCCCCATAGTAGGTTCCTACCTATCATGCCCTTACATAACCACACCTTAAAATGTTTATAGGCACTAAAAGGGTTAAATGCAATCTGCACTAGTGCAACAAAACACAAACATGTTAAATACCACTACGATGAGGTATGGGTTCTATGCCACAAAAGACAGAAGCTATAAATACTTGGACAATGAGATGAAATGAATCGTAGAAGGGATTGCCAAAATTGGGACATAAGGTAACTTCTCTAGGCATAATGAATCCTAAGTGTGGGGTGTGATTAATGTATCATTAGCCTTTCACTCCAAAATCAAGACCAAGTTCATGCCTCTAATCAATGACATTGCATTGTTTCATCCAATGATGGACACCCATAAGAGCATCATAGCAGCAAGGCATACAATCACTTGGTGTTTTGGCCAAGGGAGGAGTGAATTGGAATTTCTTTGCAGCACATTTTTCTTGATCTTTGCTTTGTTGTTCCTTTTTTTCCCTTCTTTCTTTTCTTTTTCTTCATCTAGCCGCTTTGGCACTTTGTTTTTTTTTCCAACAATGTTCGAAAGAAGCTACCAACCTTCAGGCATGGGTGCATGTCTTTCCAGTGGGATCCATTTTTTGTTAGATCTACAAGGATTTTAGTACAAGAAAGCTACATAATAGCACCTACCAATGTCACCAAAGAGAATCCACAAGTCCCCTTGATGTCACACCCTAGTCATTCCCTCTTAGTTTATCATTTTTTACTCTATGCATAATGAGTAAAAAGTTACTTTAAGTCTTGTTATACTTTAAGTCTTAATGATAACAAGAATATCATTGTACCCAGAGTAAAATCACTTATTAATAAAATGGGTGGGTGAATGTTATGGACTCACTATCGAAATAATTAGTCCCTTGTAACTTGATAGCATAGAACAACACCTCAACAAATGAGTCACATGAGTATTTTATTCACAAATGAGATTACCCACAAAAATGTAAGAACAACAATTTGAAAAGTGAAAAACTAGAAAACAAAAAATTGTAAAATCAAAGAAAAGGAAAAACATTTACTAATTCTACTTATTAGAATGGGGGGTATCCCCCATGACTAAACCTTTGAGCATGGATAAAATTAATAAATGAAAAATTTGGATCTAGGCATGTTGGAAACATTGGGGTCCAATCATATCTAAACCATTGGGTGTCTTTTGATGTGGTGGCCAAAATGTACTCAAATTGGGATTCACACACTTGATTGAAGTAGGCATAGTGGGGAAAATTATAAGATCTAGTCATATGATAAGGAGTTGACCCATGATGGCACCCATGACCATAAGATGGTAGAAAAGGATCGATATGTCTCCCTACGTGGTTATGTTCATTAGGCTACATGGTTGTTGGAGTCTTGATTGATGACCCGAATAGGGTAATATGAGGTGTTAACTTTGAGGGGGAAGATGCATCACAACGCTGGACTCGTGCTAAGTTGGTGAATGCAGTGGTTTTAGAACCATGCTGTCTCTTTCTATAGTCATGCCTAAAGAAAGGACGCTTTCAACATTGTGGAGGACCTCCACTACTATTGATAGTAGTAGCACAAGTAACATTCGTGGGTTGGTTCTATGGTGCAAAACCTTTTGGTGCTACTAGTGGTGATGTAGAAGGAGGCAAAGGATGAGAATATTGAGGGCAAGGAGAACTGTAAGGAACATGAGGTGGTGATCTTGCAGGAGAGAACATGGGTTGATAATACTTATGAGAATGATAACAATGAGGTGAACTAGAGGATGCTAACCTGGTTGGGGAAACAGGATACTAAACATAATAGACATTTGTTGTCGAGGGATATGAAGGGTGTGGTCTATTTGGTAGTGGCCTCCTCCATGACTAGGGTTTCCGCCACTTGAGTTGGACATGATACTTCTATATGAAATCTGGATATAGCATTCCTCCCCAATGCTCATGTAAATGTGACAATACTGGGCATTAACCTTCAAGGTGATCATATAGATAAACATTGCATTAATATTTATGATTGGAAGTTGAGCTCCTATCCTTATTATTTTCAACCCTTCTTTCTGACTATCGAGTGGTGTTTTGTCTTGTTTCTCAATTTGGCATCCTCTGTTTGTCCTATTTGCCAGAGTGATTGTGCATGGTTCCACCTGTAATAATGTTGGCATATTCTCTACATCTTTCATGTACCCATTCCGTCATCTTATTGATCTTTGCTTCAATTTCCTCTAGTGATTGTAGTATTGGCAAAGATGATTCCACCTCTGTGAGGTGAGTTGATTTCTCCTCTTCATAGACCTTTTTTGTTTTAAGATCTTGTTCCTGTTGATATTTCTTAACATTCTCCCATTTGGCTATTTCTCCTTCTTCTTTTGCTACCTACTTGATAAGCTCTTGGAATTGGTGGGTTTGTAGTTCATATAGTTGACCTAGGGCATACATCCCTAGGGTCTCCCTTGTTTCCCTATGGAGCCCATCCATGATGTGGTACATTAGCCTTTCCTCAAATAACTCATGGCCTAGGCAATTGTTTAACAATGAGTAATATCTTTCTAAGGTCATGTCCAAGGGTTCATGTTGCCCTTGTTTCCACTCTTGGATTGGTCTCCTTAAGGCTAACACTCTTGCACAGGTTTGATATCTTTTGTTGAAGATTTCTACCATTGTCATCCAATGTCGAGTTGATTTTGGTTTTAAAGACCTATACCATACTTTTTCTTAGCCAATGAGTGTCATAGGAAAGAGCTTAAGTCTTTGCCACCCATTATCAATTTTGTTCCATGCACAGGCATCGTAGAAGACTTGTAAATGATGTTGCGGATCTAAATCATAGCCTCTTGAAAACTTGGGAATGTTGTTTAAATCAAGCCTGGGTAGTTGGCTTTCCTTGCGATGCCTACGAGATATTTGAATAGTATCTTGTATATGCATTAGGCTCTTAGTGACTAGCAGAGGTTCAACGTCACTAAGTAGGTTATGAGTTGGTGAGTTGGGACAATGTTATCTTTGTTCATGTTGGCATTCCTAGCTTTTCCCATTGGTTTGATTTCTATTTCTATGCTAACCCCTTGAGAAATGATCATCTGTGTTATGGCCTAATGTTGAAGGTGCAAAGGAAGAGAAAGAACTAGAAGACTCTTCATGACTTTTATAAGTCTTCCAATCATCCCCAAATAAATTCCTGTTAACCATTGAGAAGGTCCTAGGCCTTATGATCCCCCTCATTCTATGGGATCTCCCATCCTCACTAAAGAGTCCTTGAGTATCATTGCGGTGTCTATGAACATATGAAACTCCTACATAATATTGAGTACTCCAAACTTCTCCATCGTCATATATTTTGTTGGTTCTCCAATGAATTACCTCACTAGTTGTTACATTATCATAGTCTTGTGAGAGAGACATTGTTGTGAATTTTGTGTGACTTATTTGCAATTATTTTCTTTCTAAAAGATATGTCATTAATGCTTCATTACAACAATCTTGGATGATATAACTAATCTAGATAACTAGCACCGTCCCCAACAACGGCGCTAATGATGAGTGATGAGGTATCCCTACACTCAACCATATGAATACGAGCATGTATGCATGATCCAGTCAAACTCCACAAACAAGCTAGTTGGGGCACCCAGATAGTTACATGTTGATCACAGTTTGCTATCTTCCCACTTAGACTAGTATTTGCTTTATCACATATGGTTTAGCCCAAAGTGAGGTGTATGATGTGGTTTCTAATACTATGCTACTCCTAGAGACAGTTGAAAATAATCTTAATTAAACTAATAAGCAATAGGAAACAAAGTCTAAACTAGCCTAAGTGCGATGAGCATCCGTCCTTAATCATCTGTATGCATCTTGGACTTCCTATGCTACTTTTGGGATTACCAAGCACACATTACTCGAAGCACTACTAGAGACGCTACTAGGTTACCAAGTAGTTACACTTAAATGTTCGTGATTAAGATGTACCCATTCCGCATTATAATAAAAATGGTAACTGATGATAAGAGAAATATTAACTAAGAAAACAATAAATAATAATCAACAATTAAATAATTAAAAGCTAAGTAAATGCTCCAATGATGGAGTAATCTCGATCTTTATTGCCAGTTTTGTGTGTGTCCAAGTACGTCACACTCGAACAAAGGTTCCATACAATTACAATCATCACACTGCAGGCATGCACTAGGGAAGGAACTGGAAACTAACTAAAAACTCACAAAAAGACTCTACCCTAAGACTTATCAACTGACTTCCCTTCCTGTGCACCTAAATGCTATATTTATAGGCCTACATAAGAATCACAATATCGTGTATTCAATATCATTATCCAAGCTACAATATTACATACCCGATATCGCGGATCCAATATTGGGGCCTAGCAAACCATGATTCATCATACCCCCATGATTGAATAACAACTTGTCCTTGAGTCAAATAATCAAAATGAGAATGAGTTATTTTGATTACATAGTGGATAGGTATGGAATTATTGACTAACTAGGAATTACTTCATGCTACAGTGTGGATTTAAACAAAACAAAATTAGGGCACAGACACAAAATTACAAAAGACAAAATTGTTGGAACTCATGTGGTCCTTGGCAACAGCGCCAATGATGAGTGATGAGGTATCACTATGCTCAACCATACGAATATGAGCATGTATGCATGATTCGGTCAAACTCTGTAGACAAACTAGTTGGGATACCTAGATAGTTACACGTTGATCGCAGTTCGCTATCTTCCCACCTGGACTAGTATTTTCTTTATCACATATGGTTTAGCCCAAAGTGAGGTGTATGATGTGGTTTCTAATACTATGCTACTCGTAGAGACAGTTGAAAATAATCTTGATTAAACTAATAAGCAATAGGAAACAAAGTCTAAACTAGCCTAAGTGTGATGAGCATCTATCCTTAATCATCCGTACGCATCTTGGACTTCGTGTGCTACTTCTGGGATTATCAAGCGCACATTACTTGAAGCACTACTAGAGATGCTATTGGGTTATCAAGTAGTTACACTTAAACGTTCGTGATTAAGATGTACTCATTTGGCATTTGATAATAGAAATGGTAAATGATAATAAGAGAAATATTAACTAAGAAAACATTAAATAATAATCAATAATTAAACAATTAAAAGCTAAGTGAATGCTGCAATGATGGAGTAATCTCGATCTTTATTACCAGTTTTATGTGTGTCCAAGTACATCACACTCAAATAAAGGTTCTGTATAATTACAATCATCACACTATAGGCATGCACTAGGGAAGGAACTGGAAACTAACTGAAAACTGACAAAAAGACTCTACCCTAAGACTTATCAACTAACTCCCCTTCCTGTGCGCCTAAATGCTATATTTATAGGCCTACACAGGAATCATGATATCGTGTATTCGATATCGTTATCCAGGCTATGATATCGCGTACCTGATATCGCAGATCCGATATCAAGGCCTAGCAAACCATGATTCATCAATAACATTAACTATAATATTAATACCATGTAATTCTTCATATTAACTTCTTCTAAGTCTTAGCTCATTATGTTTAAGTTACCCTAGTCACTTGCACTCTTAATGGTTTGTTCGCATTCTCTGGATCTCTTTTTTGCAATATTTATTTCCTCATTATTGGCATCAATGTTTCTTGCAAGATAATTTTTAGTTCCAAATGTTGATGAATTTATGATTGTATTATCACTTTGGTGTGTATGCCTTTGAAAATTATAATTTAGATCATAAGATTTTGATCTAAGATTATTTTCATCTATAATATCTTCTTCTTCATTAAATGTAACATCTCTTATAACAAATAGCTTCTCAAGTTCTAGATCCCAAATACGATATTCATTCATATAGATTTCATATCCTACAAAATATCCTTCTTTTGCTTTAGGGCTAAATTTGGTTATAAAGGGTATATAGTGGTTTATGCTTCTAACAATTTTAAATGGTATTTGTACATACAAAGTGTAAATACATAATAGGACTTCAATTGATAACATGAATAGTGGTTCACACAGCTTACCCCAAAAGGCATTACGAAGTTTGGATTGAGCCAACATACATCATAGCATTTATCCAATGGTTATGTTCTTCTATTCAACAACACCATTTTTTCAAAAAGGAACAAATTTTTTATGAATAATTCCTTCTTTTCTAATGCATTTATGAAATTCTCTACTTATATATTTTTTTCCCATTATCACCATGACTTTGAATTCTTTAAAGGTCTAAAATACTTCACTTTGAGACTTAATGATATATACACATACTATACAAGTGAATTCATCAATATAGGTTATAAAATACTTAGCCCCTCCAAGTGAAATTACATTTTTGTATAAGCCAACATCAAAATGTATGATCTCTAACTTTGATCTCACTATAGTTCTTCATATTGGAGAAAACTTCAATCTTGTTTGTTTTCCTATCACATAGGATTTGCAGAATATTTTTTTATTTAAGTTTAAGTGAAGAAAACTAGCAAAGGCATATTTTAATTTCTACAAATAACTTTTATTCACATGCCATAGTTGACCCTTATCAATTTTGTGTCATGGCACAAATTACCTCTCTTATAATATTTAGCTTAAACACATCATTTGTTTCTAATGAGTCATCATTTGGGCGACCGCGATATCGCGTATGCGATATCATGGCCGTGATATCGCAGCCTATCTTCTCATCTATAAATAAGAGGTAGACAAATCACTTAAAAAGTAAGTTTTAAGTCAATTTTTAGAGTTAAGTTTGATTTTAGTTTTTTCTTTTCTTCTCAACCCTTTTCCTCCCAGTGTATGCCCGCAATGTGGTGATTGTAATTATATGGCATCCTTTATTCGAGTGTGATGTACTTGGACACATACATGACTGAAAATAAAGATTGAGATTACTTCATCATTGCAGCATTCACTTAGTTTAATTAATCACTTAATTAATTTTTATTTACTACTTTCTTAGTTAATATCTCTCACCCTTAAATTCCTATTAAACATAGAATGAGTACGACTTGATTACGAGAATTTAAGTGTGACTACTTGGTAACCCAGTAGCGTACCTAGGATCTGCGCTTGGTAATCCTAGTGGTAGTCATGCACGAAGTCCAAGGTGTGTAAGGATAATCGAGGAACGGATGCTCATCACACTTAGGCTAGCTAGACTCTCTCTCATCCTTTCTCTCTTAGCATAGTTAATATTACCTTCCATTTCCTTCAGGAGTAGCATTAGCTTAGAAACACATCATACACTGCACTCTAGACTAAACCATACGTGACAAAGCTAATACTAGTCCAAGTGGCAAGATAGTGAATTGCGACCTAAGGCTAATTGTCTAGATGCCACAACTATTCCATCTGTTGGAGTTCGATCGAATCGCACATGTAACGCTCGTATTCATATGGTTGAGTGTAGGGGTACCTCGCCACTCATCATTGGCGCCATTGTCGGGGATGATGCTAGTTATCTAGATTAGTTATATCATACAAGGTCACTGTATAGGAATTAACGAGATATCTTTTAAGAAGAAATAATTAGAAAACGTTACATATGAATTCACACACAATTTCACAATCATGCCTCTCCTACAAGACTATGATAATGCCACATCTAGTGAGAAAATTCATTGGAGGACCAACGAATTATCTGACAATGAAGATTGGAGTACATAATTCGAAGTGGGGGTTTCTTATAAACATAAACAAAGGCAACATCATCCCAACACACAAAAGCATAACTTACCTTATGACGATGAACCCCTACTGGCCACTACAAGCCTAACACAAATACAAGAGGCTATTCAAATCTCCTGTAGGCATCATAAAGAGAACCTTCTACCTAGGCTCGATTTAAACAACTTCCCTAATTTCTTAAGAGGCTATGACTTAGATCCACATCAACATTTACAAGCCTTCTACGATGCCTACACATGGAAAAACATTGATAACGGTTGGCAAAAACTCAAGCTCTTCCCTATGACTCTCATTGGTCAAGCAAAAGTATGGTATAGATTGTTAAAACCAAATTCAATATGACATTGGCCAACAATAGAAGCTTTTAATGAAAGATATCAAACCTACGCAAGAGTGTCGGTGTTGAGGAAACAAATCCAAGAGTGGAAACAAGCACAACATGAACCCTTGGACATGGCCTTAGAAAGATATTATGCACTATTAAATAACTGTCTAGGCCATAAGTTCTCTAAGGAAAGGCTAATGTATCATATCATTGATGGGCTTTGTGATGAAACAAGAGAAACCCTAGGGATGTATGCCCAAGGTCAACTATACAAACTATGAATCCATCAAGTCCAAGAGCTTATTAAGTGGGTAGCAAAAGAAGAAGGAGAAATGGCTAGATGGGAGAGTGTTGAAAAACATCAACAGGACCAAAATCTCAACTTAACAAAGGTCCATAATCACAAAAAGGAGAAATCAACCTACCATAAGGAGAAAGAACCATCTTTGTCGATACAAAAATAATTAGAGGAAGTCAAGGCAAAGATTAATAAGATGTTGAAATGGGCGTATAAAAATTGTGGAGAATATATTAATATTATTGGAGATATAGTTTTGACAACCCAAGAAGCAGGAAAAAACACTAGACAATTAGGAAGAAGGGATGAACAACACAAGAGCTCAGCTACCAATCATACGTATGAATGAAATATTTGCCTGTACAATCACCCCAAGGGCTAGTGCCCAATCCTGTTACATTTATATGAGCATTGGGGAAACACGTTACACCCAGAGTTCGTACAGAGATACTATGTTCGATCATAGTGGCAACAATCCTAGTTGTGGGGGAAGCCACCCCTAAACTGGAGACACATTTCGTATCCTCCGAATCCAAATGCTTATCATGTTCAACATCCTATTTCTCCAACTGGGCCAACATACTCTATATCACTACATTATCATTCTCCTCAATACTATTAGCCCATGTCCTCAACACAACCATTGCCTTGTGTACCTTACACTTCCCCTAATTTTCAACATTCTCATCCTTTCCCTCCTTCTACATCGCCACCAACTGTTCCTAAGGTGTCTAGACCACAACAACCACCTTCGAACGTCACTTGTGCTAATATTACTAATAGCTGTGAGAGACCTCAGCAACATCGAAGGCATCCCTTCTTAAAAAATGACCCTAAGAAGGGACAACACAATTCCAAGGCCACTACATCCTCCAACTCAGCACAAGTCCAACCCTATGGTGCACCCTTATCTTCGAACCCCACGCCTCATGTTACTTCATCAGGACCACCAACTCACACTCCAACAACAATACAACCCAATGAACATAGCCATGGAAGGCATCATCTCGATCCTTGCATACCATCTAATAGTCCCAAATATCATAGTGGGTCAACTCGTTATCCAGGAACTACATCGCATAAATTGCGCCACTATGCTTACTATGATTAAGTGTGTGAACCCCAATGGGGTAAGTATGGCCAAGTTTCAATACTTCCAACATGCAAGGATCCTCATCTTCCATTTATTAATCCTTGTCATCCTCAACTGTTTAGTTATGCGTAATATCCCCCATTCTAGTAATAGCAGGATCAATGACCACTTTTTATTTTCTTTAATTTTACAACTTTTTGTTTTCCAATTTTTCATTTTTCAATTTCTTGTTTTATCTTTTTTTCTTTTTGTCTTTTTACATTTTTACAAGTAATCTCGTCTATGAATAAAACAGTCATGTGGATCGTTGGTTGAGGTGTGTTTTATGTTATCAAGTCTCGAGTGATCAATTATTTGGATAGTGAGCCCATTACAACCACTCATCCACTCTACAAATAAGAGGTTCTGTTCAAGGGTACAGTGATATTCTTGAAATTCTTAAAAACTTAAAATTAATTTTGTGTTCATTGTACCCCAAATTAAGAAGGATGGATCAAGAGGGAATGATTAGGATGTGACATCAAGGGGACTTGTGGATTCTCTTTGGTGATGTCTTTGGGAGTTATCATACAACGTGGTTGTACTAAAATCCTTGTAGATCTAACAAAAATGGGAGTAAGAGTAATCAAAAGGGCACTTAAAAATCCAATGCTATTCTAGGGGGTCCCACTAGAAAGACATGCATCCATGCCTAAAGGTTGGCGGCTTCTCTGGATTCAGTATTCAAAAAAAAAGAAAGAAGAAAAAGAAAAAAAGAAGGAAGTGCCACAAAACAAAAATCACTCCTCCCTTGAA